>JADBJO010005827.1:27500-32500 GCA_016801955.1 Conus betulinus
GAGAGACAGAGAGAGAGGCAGACAGACAGACAACAGAGGACAGGCAGACAAACAGGAGAGACACAGAGACAGGACAGACAAAGACAGACAGACAAATAGACAGAGACTCGGGACGGAGAAGGGCAGACAAAGAGAAACGGGGCCTCGGAGACAAGAAACAGACAGAGAGAGAGAGGAGACAGAGAGAGAGACTGAGAGAGAGAGAGGACAGAGAGAGAGAGAGAGAGAGAGAGAGACGAGAGAGAGAGAGAGAGAGAGAGAGCAGAGAGAGAAGAGAGAGAGAGAGAGAGAGAGAGAGAGAGGAGGGAGGAGAGAGAGAGAACAATACATGGGTCAAGGGAACGGTGACAGCACACACAGTTCAAGCCAATTAACGTACCTGCTAATACTCCTTGGTCAGACGCTCAGGGTAGCAGTCACCAGCTATCCTGTAACGCCGTTCTTCTGAAGCTTTATGCCAGGCCCACTCATGCTTTTTTTTTCTCCCTCTTTGTTGCAGTGTGGTTGATTTTTGTCCTCTGGCAGAACAAAGTACATGTGCGTCTCTCACTTCTGTACCTTGTGAACGATGCGTTAAGTTGTAGCCAGCCTTTTCTTCTTTTCTTTTTTTTTTTTTTTTTTTTTTCACACACACCATGGACGTACGACTCGTCCCAGAACACGCATATCCACACGGACGTCTTGGTGGGTTTTGTCCCCTTCTCTGTTCTCCCTCCTTGTAGAAAGCTTTCCTTATCAGTCTGCTCTATCCAGGAAAAAAAAATCGATTTATAACGTTGAAGCACGAGTGATTTCTAAACGTTTATATTAATAATGTTCGTTTTCTAGGCGGGATTTGATCATCAGAGATAGGTCAGCAACGCATCTTTGGCAAAGGACTGACCCTTTGCAATACGCCAAGTGTTCTTTCCACGTCGCTACCTGTTTTTGTGGCCAGCCTTAATGATCCAAGCGTAGAATCGTCAAAAAAAAAGCGGGCTTCTGTCCCTGGAACAATCTATGCAACTGGCAGAATCCCGCAGGATGGTTGTGTGATGAAGTCAAATATTGTGGCATGAGCCCAATTTGAGCCGTTTGTTGAAACTGTAGGAAGCCGACCTTCTTGTAGTGTGAATGAATCACTACGTTGCCGTTTTCCTCCTTGTCACCGAACCGTTCTTTTCACTCGTGTATCTTTTAACTCGTCAACGTCACACTGTTTCTTGCTGACTGGTCCGACCGATGTGTGGTCAGGTTGTTATTAAAACGTGACTGTATTTTCTAACACATGTTATATGTATATTTCGCCTCCACAGTTTCAGCAGTTCTCCCACACGAAACTCAGGATCTCGGCACAGCCCACTTCTGTTCACAGAGTGCGACGCTTGTGGAACATGCCTGGGTCAGATGTTTCGGGAGAGAAATCCTCAAGCACCCAATCAAGCTTATGGTTGGTGCCTACTTCGTTAGCCTCTCTACATGTAAATTGTGGAAAATTATAACATTTCTTTTGATATAAATCATATAATAATAATAATAATGAATACTCATATAGCGCCTATTCTCGGCTAGAGACCAAGCTCTAAGCGTTTTACAATCCACACTCGTTTACACAACGGGCTGTCTACCCTGGGTAGTGCCGACTGAAGAGCTGCCAGCAGGCGCTTCATTCAGTCGTTTCCCGTGTCATCCAGTCAGTATCGTTCAATATCAATCACTCATTTTCCTTACTTCCTTCATTCTTTCCGTTTCTCAGTCAGGGTGCAGGCTATGTGTAACGTGTCATCCATACCAACGGTCAAACTGGCCTACTCTTCCGAATGTTGGTGATGGGATTTTACGTGTGTGCAAGATGTTATGCGTGCGTTCACACACGGAACCTCGGTTTATAGTCTCATTCGAAGGACTGTGTGGGAAATGGAGTCAGAACCAATGTTAACTCCGAGGCAAAAAATTCCCCTGTACCGAAATGCCCCGGGGGAGGTTCGAACCTGCAACCCCAGGATCACCAAGATTACGAGTCAGGCGCTCTACCAACTGAGCTATTCCGGCTCCCATTATCATTATCAAATTAATTAGTATATTGTTTATAAAGACGATTTCTTGTATAGTGTACTTTTTTTTCCTAAAAGGAACGGAGAAAGGACACATACATGCACACACAGATACTACGATGACGTAGTAACTATTTCGTGCTCTTCTATGACGTCTATTTTCATCAGAAAGCGGCTCACATCTGCTGGCGAAAACAACTGTACTTTCAGCGCGAAGTATTTGTAATGAACCAATCACACGCCCACCTACTATCACGTGGCCGACCTAAAACCCTATATGGATGTGCATTCGCCGTGGAGGCATTGACTCTCGGCGCCATTGGTTGGCCGAAACCTTCAGTAATGATAGTGGTGGGTTGCCAGCTGCACTTTTTGCAGGTTTAGGAGTCCTAGTCCAGCAGTTAAAAAAAATGTTAAAAAGTTGAACGAAATGAAACGAAATAAGATAAAATGAAATGAAATTAGAATACTATGACTAGTCATTTGTGACTGCCAATATCAAAAATAAATAAATAAATAATAAATAAATAATTTAATTAATTATTTAATTAATAGATCTTTAAAAGACCAACGATGAAAGGCGTCTTTTCCAGTCGAAGAGACATGGGCTCACACTCTCGAATACTCCATTCTCTCCCGGCGTTCACAGTCCAGACGGGCTTAAAAGCGCGTCTCCTCCGAACTCTTCAGCGCATACAACAGTACTATCAGTATTTGCTGAGCGAGCATGTATCTCTCAGGATCAGGGCTGCGTGTGTATCTACCATAATTTAAAAAAAAAAAGTGTGCGTTAATGCACGGTTGATTGAATCAGTTTGTGACAACATGTCCGCCATAATCGTCGCCATCGCGCTATCATCATCATCAGTGTTCTTCTTCTTCTTTTATTATCAGTAGTAGTAGTAGTACTGTATGACTACTACTACCACTGCTACTACTGATTTCACTGCCACCACCCCACTTGAATAACAATAATGATAGTAACAATACTGATGACTGTTGTTGTTGTTATTGGCTGAACTTTACATCAACATGCAGACAGTGCTATTTCAAGTTCAGCCGTATAACACTTTATAACGTGAAAGCAGCAATAGCCGTATAACACTTTACAACGTGAAAGCAGCAATAGCAGAAACAAATGCAAACCGTTGCGAGAATGCTGACATAATCCTGTCTTACCTGTGTAATGACGCTGTTTTGAAGTTGTGTGAGAGTTGTCTGTCTTGAGTGAATGTCAAGTCGAGACAGCAGACAAGCTATGCTATATATATAGGAGTCATGCAAACACTGGGCCATCTAAAACCTCGGATCTTGCAACAGTTTTACGCATTTTTTTTTTTCTCCACAAGAACTACCATGACAGCAGTTTCATCATCATCATCATCATCATCATCATCATCATCATCATCCCCGTCATCATAATTATCACTATGAACAATAACAACAACAGCTGCAGCAGCAGCAGCAGCAACCATAGTATAAATAGGCAATGTTAATCATAATATTCATAACATCCTTTCATCTTCTTCTTCTTCTGCTACATCTATTATAGTGGTACTCTTAAACACTGTTAGTTTCGGGTGGAAGGGGTGAACACAACAGTCACACGTCAACAGCTGTTCTGCAGACTGACTCTTCTGCAGTTACAAGCTAACTTAAAAAAAAAAAAAAAAAAAAAAAAGGAAAAAAAAATTGTTCGACCATAAAAAATCATAAGTTCCTGAAAAAGATCCGAACAGTGGGGCTAAGAAATGATCGTATATACATTTCAAAACAGAGTGGCTGAAGGTGGTAAATGAAGCAAAATGGAGAAAGAGAGGGGGGTAGTTTACCGCCCAAGGACATAGACAAACAAAGAAAAACTAACCAACAAAAATCCTGTACTTTGTTTGTCCATGTACTTGGCGGTAACTAACACCCTCTCTTTCTACTTTTTTTTTAAAAGATCTCATACACGTTTAAACTTAAAAAAGCTATACACAACAAATATAAAAAAGAAAAGATCAAAACAGTCAAAAAAGAAAAAAAAAGAAGAAAACAGTGAGAGAAGCGATACACTGGAATGGAATTCAGCATATGAACGAGAAAGGAAGATGGAGCCCTCATCTACACTCAGGAAAAAAAAACAACAACAGTGTTTGGACATCTGGGCTTAGCACTGTGATTTCATCTGCCGATGTTATGCATGACTTTTCGGCAATGCCAAGCAGAAAACAGTGTGTGTGTGTGTGTGTGTGTGTGTGTGTGTGTGTGTGTGTGTGTGTGTGTGTGTGTGTGTTGTTGTTGTTGTTGTTGTTGTTGTTGTTTACGAATCGTGGATCCTTTTTCTTGCCTGTTCCTAGCTCCACTTCTCTCCTTGAAAAGAAGAAGCCTGACATCCCGTGATGCACAACTAAGGACATAACATAAGCTTCTCGAAATCCTTCACAGTACATTTGTGCGTAGTGAATTTGAACAGGAGAAGATACTGGATATGTGTGTGTGTGTGTGTGTGTGTGTGTGTGTGTGTGTGTGAGAGAGAGAGAGAGAGAGAGAGAGAGAGAGAGAGAGAGAGGCCAACAGTCTACCACTGGTGTGGAGAGAGAGAGAGAGAGAGAGAGAGAGAGAGAGAGAGAGAGGAGAGAGTAGACTGAGGAGAGAGAGAGAGAGAGAGAGCCAACAGAGAACAGTT
Organism: Conus betulinus; assembly: GCA_016801955.1. Classification (NCBI taxonomy): domain Eukaryota; kingdom Metazoa; phylum Mollusca; class Gastropoda; order Neogastropoda; family Conidae; genus Conus; species Conus betulinus. Next base: position 32,205 of record JADBJO010005827.1, read on the forward strand.
ACCACTGGTGTGGTGAGAGAGAGAGAGAGAGAGAGAGAGACAGAGACAGAGAGAGAGAGAGAGAGAGAGAGAGAGAGAGAGAGAGAGAGAGAGAGAAAGGCCAAAAGTCTACCACTGGTCACTATGGTCAACTGAACTAACGAGCGCAAGCGACGGGTCGCTTTCCCTCCGTGATTTCCTGGAAGCTTGACCATTGACCAGTATTGCAAGAGGGCCAGGATCGGGGGAACGCAGCGAGGACGGACCTGGGACGAGCAAGGAGAAAAGAGTGGAATGAGGGGGCGAGGGGGGGGGGG
>JADBJO010005827.1:37500-40000 GCA_016801955.1 Conus betulinus
TCTCTCTCTCTGTGTGTGTGTGTGTGTGTGTGTGTGTGTGTGTGTGTGTGTGTGTGTGTGTGTGTGTGTTGTGTGCGTGTGTCCCCCCCCCCCTCTCTCTCTCTCTCTCTCTCTCTCTCTTCCCTCTCTCTCACCCTCTCGTATGGCCTTCAATGTCGGAGAGGCGATCAACAACACAACAACTCTCACAGCACGTCACCGTGCTGGTCAGTGCGCCCCTCCCACCCCTCTGCAATGACTCTCTGTGGGAGCTGTTCCCGCTGTAACTAGGGACGTGTTGGTGGCGAGACCCTGGCAGCGGTAAAAAGCTGTCAGCGGCGGTGATACTCGCTCCTAACGCACCCACTCCTCAAGACACTGTCTGGGAGAGATTCCCTTTAACATATCCAAATCAAGATAACCACACATTGACGCCGAATGAGCACATATAACACACACACACACACACACACACACACACACACACACACACACACACACACATACACACACGCACTCACGCACGCACGCACGTATACGCGCACGCATGAACACATGCACGCCGCCTCATCACCCCCACACACATGCACACACACAAGCGCGCACGCTTACATAATCAAGCAGCTGCGCGTACGCAGTCACACTCGAATAGACATACAAAACGCTTGCTCGGGCGAGCACACACACACACACACACACACACACACACACACACACACACACACCACACACACACACACACACACACACACACACACACACACACACAGAGCTTTTGTAATACCAGCGTTAAAAAAGGAAAGGTCATACTACATTGGCAAAAATCGATCCATCTTCACTGCTGAACTTATTGCTCTTCTTATGGCTCTCAATTACATAGTTGATTTTCCATTACATTTTTTTTTTTTCAGACTCGTGATCCTGAGGTTACGGGGTTCGAATTTCGGTACTGGGGGGGATTTTTTCCCTCGGAGTTAACATTGGTTCTGACTCCATTCCCCATACAGTCCCTTCGAATGAGACCATAAACCGAGGTTCCGTGTGTGAACGCACGCATAACATCTTGCACACACGTAAAATCCCATCACCAACTTTCGGAAGAGAAGGCCAGTTTGGCCGTTGGTATGGATGACACGTTACACATAGCATGCACCCTGCGTGAGAGATTGAAAGAATGGAGGAAGTAGGAAACTGAGTGAACGATATTGAACGATATTGACTGGATGACACGGGAAACGACTGAATGAAGCGCCAGCTGGCAGCTCTTCAGTCGGCACTACCCAGGTAGGCAGCCGTTTGTGTAAACGAGTGTGGATTGTAAAGCGCTTAGAGCTTGGTCTCTAGCCGAGAATAGGCGCTATATAAGTATTCATTATTAAAAATGCAGCAAAAATGTTAAATGTTTTATGTGGTGAACAAATTTCTAGCAAACATATCAGTTTTGAATGTCAAAGGTTAAGACCTGTCTTACAAGTGATTTCTGAAAATTGTATTGAAGGCGTTTTCAAAAATGCTACTAGTTTGTTTAATATTGTGAAATGTTTACTTCATAGTCCTGTAGGACATTTTTGTTATAGACTAGTTGATTGATTGTATTTCTGCTCATTTTCTCTTAATCTCTCTCTCTTCTCTCTCTCTCTCTCTCTCTCTCTCTCTCTCTCTCTCTCTCTCTCTCTCTCTCTCTTCTCTCTCTCTCTCTCTCTCTCTCTCTCTCTTTTTATTCCTTAGCCATGAGACATAAATAGAGACACACACAGTACGGTCCCCCTCCCCTCCTCCTCCACCCGACCCCCCCTCCCTCCCCCTTCCCTTCCCCCCCCCCCCCCCCCCCCCCCCCCCCCCCTGTCTGATATCACTATGTGGATGGAAGACAACAACAACACACACACAATTTCCGAGCTTGACATGAACGAGGGGAGATAATCGGGGCCATCCCTCGTGTACTGTAAGTACCACTGTCTAGACCACCAGTCACTGGAAATCCTCGGCTCATGCCAGCCTCTGGACTCTGGCACCCTGTTACGGGCGCCAACTGTTACCCACAGACATTCTTTGCCAACGGTGTGGGATGACACTTCGTCACGGGACAGTCGCTGAATGGATGCATTGCCGCGCTCTGCCGTAGGACGATCACTCACGCCGGCTCCGCGACAAGGCAATTTTTGTCGTCAGTAGAACGTGATGTTCTGCGTATGCTGGATCAGAACAGGCACCAAGGAACTCCACTGAGGTGACGCGGCGTCTGTGCAGTGTCTCCTCTAGTGGGTTGCCTCATGACGACTTGGCATTGCTCTCTGAGAATTGCAGGTGTCGGGGCTGCCACTAGATAAGTGAAGGTGTGGCTGTGGATGGTGAGTCGGAATGAGGGGCCTGGATCATAATGTCCTTGGCGTGATACGGGAGATCCCTCCCATTCCTATTTCACACACACGCTCTCTCTCTCTCTCTCTCTCTCTCTCTCTCTCTCTCTCTCTCTCTCTCACACACACACACACACACACCACACACACATAGACATACA
>JADBJO010005827.1:47500-50000 GCA_016801955.1 Conus betulinus
GGCGGAACCGGTCTGTTGGTATTAGCATTTGGAATCGATTGCCTTTTTCATTATTTCGAACTAGACTCTATTCAGGACTGTGCCAGACACTGTTTGGAGTACTAAACCTGGGCAGTTGTTCCAGTCCCTGAAGCCCCCCTGTTATTGACAGTTTAACGAGGAATCCTTCATTCCACTAGGCAGGGATATGTCCTGTCCTCAGACCTTGATGAAAAGACCTAGCCACTATCTTGACAGCCGTCCTTACATCACTTTTCATGCCTTCTGCAGGAACCTCATCTGGCCATGTTCCTTTAGCATTTCCCTAGACACGATGATCTCTGTCTTTGTTAATTTGTCACATTTGATCAGCAGCGTCGTCTCTACTTGTAGAATGTATGAAGATACTAGAGACTGTGATTGATTAAGTGACTTTTGAAGTGTTCTGTCCATCTCCACTGATGCACTGTCATGATGAATGGGTTTCCCTGTGCCTACTTTACTTGTTTGTCAGTCTGTTAGCAGTAACCATCCAGTTTCTTTGTCACCATGTAAGCGATATGTTGATTTTCTTGTTATGGATCCCTTTCTTTGCTTCGTCATGCTACGGACATGGATTCTCTTGTCTTCTTGATGCCAGTCTGGGCCGTGTGAGCAGCTAGGGGCTGTCCCTGCACTTTTTTTTTTTCTTTTTTCAGCTGTTAGTGTCCTACCCTCGGGCAGTGCATTTCCTAACGCCGTAAAATCCTATGCGCTTAGCTGAATGGAAGGAAACCCAATAAAAGCAAAAGAGTGATCCGACTAGCCTACAAGAAAAGCAGTTCGCCTGTTTTGACATGAAGGCATTGAAGGGGTTAAGCACAGTAGAAAGAGGATAGGGGGTGGAAGGGAGGTGATCCAGAGGGGGGGGGGGGGGGGGGGGGAATGGAAGACACATAGCTTGTGTTTAGCTTCCCCAGAGGTATGAAGGGCATAGTTTTAACAGCTCGAAGACGACTCACTATGACATACCGGTTCTCATCCAACCGCATTCCAGAAGGTCATCGGCTACGCGACTCTTGTTTTATTAAATGCATGCAATTTAATTTGGACTTCCAGTTTCAAACGCTGACAAAGCCCAGCTGTCAGACCTCGGAGCTAGGGAGTACAGCTTGTGTTCTTAAAAAAAAAAAAACGATCTATCGAAATCACGGAGGAAACTCATTGACACTGGCTCCACGACTGAGCAGTTATTGTCATGGACAGGTGTACCTAGCGGGCCGTGTTGGGTCAGAACACCACACAGGTGACTATGCAGCACCGCAGCGTCTCCGTTGGTGGGTTTGCCTCATGACCGCTAGCTAGTATGGATGGGAGAGAGGAAGGAAGGAACCCTCGTGAAAGATTTAAACCTCAGTTTTGTTGATCTCAGGAGAATACGTTAAGCACAGGGTGCACAAATAAAGGAAGTAGGAACGAAAAACAAACAAAATAAAAAAAGAACACAAAGAACGAAAAAAGACTTTGAAGATTGAAGGAGAATAGATGAAGACCTGAGATTCACAAAAAAGATGAAAGAGAAAGTCTATAAAACAAAACGAAGAAAATGTGCTCAAGCAAAAAAAAAAAAACAAACAAAAACAAAACAAACAAAATCAAAAAGAAAAAAAAATGGGGGGGGGGGGGGGGGAGAAATGTAAAGAAAACAAAATGCTATAGGGAAAAATTCAAACTTTGTGGGAACAAAACAAAATAGAAAAAAAAAGAAGAGTGGTGCGCATCGATCAATGTTCAAGAAGCATACACACGTGGGTACTGCTGTACACACGCACGCACGCACGCGCGCACGCGCTCGCGCGCGCGCGCGCGCCCACACACACTCACACACACACACACACACACACACACACACACACACACACACACATACAATCGCACGCGCGTGCACTGTAATGAACCCAGCCAGGTTGGTGCACTACAATGGGTCGTATTCTTGATATAGAAAGGGCACTCAGGAAAACGCAGACCTCTTCCATGGACAGACAGATCCTGGATCCGTTGCTCGACCAGGATCCGGATCAGGGATCAAGGCCTGATGTCTAAGGACTTTGTCCTCAGGCTGTGTTCTGCCTTACGGCTAATTCCCGTTAAATCAGTTCGACATGTTTCTCTTTGTTTGTCCGTGCGTTGGTTGGCTGGTTGGTTGGTTGGTTGGTTTTTCTTATCTTGACGAAGTTATCCTAAACCCACACTCTTTGATCCAAATACGTTCAACAAAATCACACAGAAATTAAAACGACTTTGTCGCCGGAATGTATTCTGTTTTTCCGCCAAGTTTCTTTAACATTGTGCCTTAGATTTTTAACTTCATCTTTCTTGCAGACAGACAGACAAACAGACGTAGTTGTGACCTTAATCTTCCTGGCAGAGGCGAGAATAGGGGAAAGAAAAACAGCTTCAAGTCTAATTTATTTTCTCTGAGAGCGGTGTCTGTTCTGAGAGAGAGAGAGAGAGAGAGAGAGAGAGAGGGAGAGAGAGAGAG
>JADBJO010005827.1:62500-67500 GCA_016801955.1 Conus betulinus
AGAGAGAGAGAGAGAGAGAGAGAGAGAGAGAGAGAGAAGGAGAGAGAGAGAGAGAGAGAGAGAGAGAGAGAGAGAGAGAGAGAGACAGAGAGAGACAGAGACAGACAGAGACAGAGAGAGACGACCTAATGCATTTAGCATCTGGTAAAACAGCAAAACAATACAGGTACCACATAAATATAAACGTATAATTACTTACGAAAATACGTTTTAACGAATGCGGTTTTAATGAGGCTGCCATGGTTATTTTGTGTTGTAAAGAGAATTGATGTGACTTTAATGTGTTTTCTTTCAAGTCATTTTCATTTGATGCAGCCAACGATTTTCTTTTGGTCGTTAGTTCTATTGTCTTGGGGCAGTGAATGAAAAAAACACTGATGAAATGGCAAGTTCTCCAAATGTATTAAAGTAGACCCTTGGAATTCATAAAGTGGGGTGCTCTGTGGACGCCCGGAGAGATCCAAATGATGAGTATGCAGGCAGTCAATTCGAGATATATGCTTGGAACGACACAGAAAAATACTGTGGCAAAAGTGGAATAGCGTGTGTTGAAAGTGTACTTTAACAGGTAACAAATGAAGATGTGTGACACGGTCTAAGTTTGTTTTGCTTCGTATGTAAGTCTTGCAGCTGAATTGTATGCCTCTTGAAGTTTGTCTGTTCCCCTTCCAGGACAAACAGAGACCGGAACATTGTCAAAGTCTGCTTTAGACAGGACAAATGCACAATGTTTTCGTTGCGGCGGTTGTGAAGTAGAGACGAATGGAACTTATCAGGCGAAGAGCTGCTTAAGCTGATTCGCAGAGGCCAGGTTGGTGCTTGTCGAGTGGAATGTTGTCAGAGCTAAAGAATTTAACATTGCGTGCAGAGGTCGGGAACGCAAACGCAAGGTTTCCGTCGATAATGAAGCCTTGGGACAGCTGGAAAACATCCCATTGAATGAATGGAAGAGAGCCCCAGTTTTTGGCTTGGACAGCTGGAAAACAATCCCATTGAATGAATGGAAAGAGCCCCAGTTTTGGCTTGGGACAGCTGGAAGACAATCCCATTGATTGAATGGAAAGAGCCCCAGTTTTGCCAACGGTTCCTTTCAATGTAACGATCAGCTACCCAGGATTTATCTAACCGATGTTTCCTATGCATTTGTGGAGGATGTAATCTTTTTTCAATGCTTAGTCAGAGCTGTAAAGGTTTGTCTGCAAATGACTGGCGGCGGATGGAGTGACGTTCCGATGCACGCGTAGACTTTCTTGTTCATCATAGATGTCCTCTGAAAGATACAATTTCTGTATGAAAGATAATCATCATTACCATTCTTCCTCCTCCTCCTCCTCCTCCTGAGCATACCTCCTTCTGTATTCCTCCTAAACATCCTCCTACCATCCTCCTCCTTTCTGTATTCCTAAACCTCCTCCTCCTCCTCCTCCCCCTCCTCCTCCTCATCATCATCATCAAAGTAAAAATAATGATGATGATGATGATGATGATGATGATGATGATGATGATGATGATGATGATGATGATGATATGATATAGTCTGTGCAGATCAGGGGTAAAGTTATCGTAATGCCGGATGAAAAGTCGCTCTGCAAGACATTGTCAAAATTGTCATTATCATGATGGAATGTGCACGTGTGCAGAGGTCTATGAATTATGTCCAGTGCAACATATACAGTCAAGCAAAGTGAGTGAAGATACGTCATCTCGATCAAGACCAAGCAGAATACTATCGGTGACCTGACTTAGTGTCGATTCAGTACTGATCAAAGGTCAGCTGGCAGACCTGTTAGAGCGGAGCATACTAGCAAAGAGTGTGTTTCAAATGATCGAAATGCTGACTAAAGGCAACCTTTTCGAGATAATGTAGACAGTAAAGACAAACTTGACATTGGTGGATTACATTTCCCCCGAAGAAATGCTTTTGAACAGGGGTTTAACCAAAGCAGTCTTACAATGTAATTGGAAATTGGCCAGAAAATGAACTGTCATTAACAATGTAGACAGTACAGACAAAGTTTACACTGGTCGATTGTGCTTTCTCCCAAAGAAAATTTTTTCAACAGGAGTTTAACCAAAGTAGTCTTACAATGTGATGGAAAGTGGCCAGAAAAAAAAACCAACTATCATAAACAATGTGGGCAGAGTAGGAAGTAGCTCATCAAGGTATCCCGTGACAAAAAAAAAAAAAAAAACAAAAAAAAAAAAACTTTGTAGTGGAGCCAAGAAAGCAGCTGGTGGGGGTTACCTTGGAAACAATTTTTTTTCTGATCCTGCCACGGGACAGAGCAAAACGCATCATTGTCAGAAGTGCCTGTGCTGTCTGAATTACAAATGCCGACTGTAAGCTGACTTAATAAACGATCAAAATCTGAACGGGCGTTGGAGAGATTTTTAGATGTAAAATACTTGCCGAAAACCTTTGGTACCTGACTGAGGGGAACAACGTGGGAAAGGAGTGATGGCATTGCCTATCAGTCTGCTACTCTCTTGAAAGCTGATTCAAATCTTTGGGTATTGTCTTTCAAATGCATTGTCATTAGACAAGCAGAGCGACCACTGTTGTTACATATACAAGCATAAACAGACCACGCAGACTAGTTGTTGTTTTTTTTTTTTTTTTTTTTTTTTTTTTTTTTTTTACTTTTTTTATACAATTCTAAAAAATGTCCTCCGCCAAGCCAGTGGTCGACATACACTACTATAAAAACACTCCTCAAAATCCACACGAATGTATCGCGTATAGAATCATACATATATCACAAAACGAATTTAGAAATCACCATTGCCATTGGTCAGGAAAAATATGATAACACTGGTATGGATTAGCTTCGGCAAAAGACAATTCATATAAGCGTTAAAATTTGAACATGTTCTGTTTCACAGAAATAAACAGTCAAACAATGTGTTTGAAATCCTGACTTAAAAACTGATAGCCATTCATCCAAGTTAGTTTTTGTTACAAGAACGGATTGACACTTTACGAAGCTAAAGGAATTTACAAACAGACAAGACACTTTTCAAGTCACGAGTCAGAGTCCGTCATTTAACAGAGACAGGCCTGCCATAGCACCAACTGTACAAAATGTAGGTAACGTATATGTGAAAGGAGGGTTAAACTCATTCATTGTTCAAAACACAAAGATAAAAATAGTTTTACGAAAAGAAACATGGCAGCCATTGACATATCTAGTGAAATCAGACCAAAACGAGTAGGAGACCAACACAAGAAAACAAATCTGAATATTAATGATTTACCTTTGTACTGTTACTCACCCAAGCGAGAAAGAAGCAGCACTGGGATTAAGAAGAAGAAGAAGAAGAAGAAAGAAGAAGAAAAGAAGAAAAGAAGAAAGAAGAAGACTTTACATCATGAATGTATGCATGGAGACTTTTTTTGGTTTTTTTGTATCTTATAGATCATCATGTGTCACAAAAAGAAGCTGTTTGGCTCTACTCTGTGTTATCTTATTATATTCTGGTATTCACCTCCCCTCAAACAGACGGAGGTGGACGACTACTTATCGTCGACAACGCTAGCCATGGCTAAATCAGTCTCCACACAAATGACCACCAACCATCCGGGGCAAACGTTTGCACCACTAGAATCATATTCCACCCTTAAAGACTAATGACTCTAACTAGAATCGGTCTCTAATGTCAAGCTCTGGCATCACATCAGCTTAAGGGTTGGAAGCAATCAAAGAAAAAGGTCGACGTTGCTTTGAACAGCACAGAAATCGATCCAAAGTGTTCGTGCCGCTGTGTGGATGTTGAGTAACTAATTGAACAGACTGCTGGAAAATCAATATTTTTCCTCGGCAGATGTTCCTAGAACAGGACATACTGTTTGACAACTGTCTGAAGTGATTGTGTCGCTCTGATGCAAAGTAACCGTCAAACACATTCCATTTGTGTTCATTTGAACATTTAACAAGGTAGTGTGCTTCTGTTAGTGCATTATGAGTACTGTAGAACGACACGCTAGTCAAAGCTGAATTGGTGCCTCAGGGTAGCACACGACAAGAAGGTAACCATAAACAGCGAAGACAAAACCATTGCCGGCATCTCGGTGGTCCACCCTCTCAGAGTATAAGGAGCAGTCTGAACCAGTATCGGACTTCAAACATTGACATTCTATTGGTTTACGGGACAGATAAGGAGGAGGGAAGAATGGCACTGAACGTCAACGGAAACGACACTAACTTTAAGCTCAAAGGCTGGCGCTGAGTAAATAGTTGACTGGTGTAACGTTTGGTTATCACTCCACGCGAAAAATTACTCCCCGGCGGCTGACAATGTACAAATATCCAAACGTAACACATGGGGATACCATTCTGACCACTACCCCCTTTGCTCCAAAATTACCCCCTTCCGCTTGTAAAACCGCCAAAGTGCCCCACACGACAAAAAAAATATCAATCAAAAGCACGTTGCACTTTGAACCTGATGGAGATGAGGTGTGGGGTAATACTGGACCTGAGCCACATATACCCCCTCCCTGTTCCAAAACCACTGTCCAGTGAGTGATTTGGGGCAAGGCCCAGAGACACGTGATGGAGTAATTATAGGCACGTGCCGTACCCCAACGTGCCCCAATGTGAGAGGGAGCTATAAAAGAGTGCGTGCCTGTATCACTGCATCAGGTGTTTCTAGACCATGCTTCCCTTTCCCTGCCCCCCCCCCCCCCCCCCCCCCCCACACACACACACACACAATATTCACTGCGGAGTGGTTTTGGATCAGGGTGTCAAAGGGGGGGGGGGGGGGGGGGGGGGGGGGGGGGGGGAGGGGAGGGCAGTATGGCTCACGAACAGACCCCCATCCTCTTAAAAATCGGATATAAGATGCTGTGATTATTACAATTTTTGCATGGGGCACTAAGAATTCTAAAAAAAAGGAACGAAAGAGAGGAGCTCACATGGTACGCGGGCACGTCAGTCTGGAGCGCGCACGCGCGCGAACGCGCGCGCGCGCGCGCACGTGTGTGTGTGTGTATGTGT
>JADBJO010005827.1:72500-82500 GCA_016801955.1 Conus betulinus
CAGGAGGATCAGTTTAATGGCACGTCTATGTAAAACGAATAAAGGTTTTTAAATATTATCACTAGCGGAATCCCATATTGTTGAGGCAAAGTTCATGTAAGATTCAACATAGGCATGAAAGAACAACTTACGGCTATGTTGATCTAAAAAGGGTTTTCTGGAAAGCTGGTCAATCTTTGTGGACACATTTTTACATAATAACGCAATATGATTCGACCATGACAGATTGTTATCAATAATAACAGATAGGATCATATGGTGAGCAGCTTCCTCCAGATTTTCTCCATCAATACAAAGGTAATGATTGCTATAAGAAAAGATTTTGACGTTTTTGTCTGGTAGTATTTAATAAGTATTAAGGTTGTGTGTGTGTGTGTGTGTGTGTGTGTGTGTGTGTGTGTGTGTGTGTGTGTGTGTGTGTGTGTGTGTGTGTGTGTGTGTGTGTGTGTGTGTGTGTGTGTGTTTTGAGTCGCATATAATTAAGTTCAGACCACTCAAATAACTTGTTGATACTTTCTTGTAAGGAGATAAGAAATGCTATCTAATCTATCGTGACAGGTGTGGATAGTGGTATCATCGGCAAACATCTCACATAAAATTGTAAAAAACAAAGGTAGATCGTTTATTATATATATATATAAATATATATATATATATATATATATATATATATATATATATATATATATATATATATATATATATATTACAGTATTGGCCCAAGGACTGAGCCTTGAGGGACGCTGTACTTAACAGGTAGAATGAAAGAATTTGATCTGTTTTACCGAAACACGCTGTTTCCTGTCTGAGAGAAATGAAGATAGAAGTTCCAAAGCGTTGTCAGTTAGGCCATAGATCTTTAATTTCTCAAGTAGAAGACTATGGTCGACGACATCAAATGCTTTCATAAAGTCTCCTACTAGAACACCTGTGATGTTATTATTGTCTATGTTAGTAAGCCACTGGTCAACAAGATTAGTTAATGCTGTGTGACAAGAATAGTTGGCCCGGAATCCGGACTGATTTGGATGAAACAGATCGAAGGAGTTGAAATGATTAAGAATGTGTTTGTTTATATGATCTTCCAAAGGTTTAAAGAGTATAGACAAGATGGAGATAGGTCTATAATTTGAGGGATCAGCATAGTCACCTGATTTATAGATGGTTATAACTTTAGCAACTTTAAAAGCTTTTGGAATACAATTGTTTGCAAGGCATAGGCTGTAGATGTAAGTAAGCGTTTCGGCAATTACTGGGGCTGACAATTTCAAGATTTTCCCATCAATGCCATCAAGATCACTTGTGTTACTTGTTTTAGGCTACTAAGAGATTTATACACTTCATGCACACCCATAAATGGTATATTTGAAAGAGAGGATATATTTTTAGACTTGCAAAAGTCATAAAGAATATCCTGTTTATTTACTTACGTTTCTGTTTATTTTTATTGTTGAGTTAGCTATGTCACAAAAATGTGTATTCAAGACATCAGGTAATACATTTTTTGGCGAGGTAGTATGACCTTTAACATTTTTATTTATTAGTAAGCTCGTTTATCCCTTTCCAAATAGATCTGTTATTTGCTTTGGAAGAAATAAGATCTTGAAAATACTTTTTCTTTGACGATCGTTTTAGGTAATTGACAAAGTTTCTTTGTATCTTATAGGAATCTCGACTCCCTGACACTAACAGCGATACTCTTAAGTCGGTAGCAGTGTCTATATCTTTAGTTATCAAAGTTTTTTTAATTGTTACTAACACGCATTGTTTTACATGGGACACGCTTATTATAAACATTAAGGAAACTGTGATACCCGGACTTCTAAAGCCTCGTCGGGGTCTGTGAATTGACAGATCGTGGAAAGGAATGAGTTCATTAAATCCCGCTGAAAGGAGTCATTGTCAAATTTTGAAAAAGTTCTGTAGGTAATTATCTTATGGATTTTTTTTTTTTTTTTGAACTTTAACTCCTCGCTTGGACCATGTAAAACACACTGGAGAATGATCGCTACAACCGAACGTCGATGAACATACTTCTATCATGGTGTTAACTGAAGAAGTATATATATATGGTCAATAAGTGTTTGGGAGGTAGCGGTGACTCTTGTTAGTTTGTCTATTAGTTGGTCGAGGTTAAATTATTTGTAAGTTTCTGTCCAAGATTTGTTCGATTTTAGTAAATCAATATTGAAATCACCTAGTAATATATGTTCATAAGAGAATAAGGATGCTTCCTTCATCATTGAAGAGAATTCATCTATCCAATCAGTTCGCTCTGCCGGGTTTCTATATATAAAGCTTATAAGAATAGGTTTCGATTTTTTCAGCTGTAATTCGATCCATAAGGATTCTACTTGGTATTTTTCTAAAGAAGAAACTTGCTTAAAGTTTAAACTTTGATGAATATATATATATATATATATATATATATATATATATATATATATATATATATATATATATATATATATAATCATGAATACTACTTAAAGGCCTAATAAAATTTTAAAAGTGCTCAACCACTTGGGGAGCAATATCTGTTAAAAATAGGACAGTAAAAGGAAGTTTTAAAATTCTACGGATCTGTTTCGAGCGCTGGGCTCTCTTCAGGATGATTTTGGGTCGCCTACTGCCGGTGCTATATAGCCCAATGTCACTGGGCAAGCCAGCGCTCGAAACAGATCTGTAGAATTTTAAAACTTCCTTTTACTATCCTATCTTTAACACACACACACACACACACCACACACACACACACACACACACACACACACACACACACACACATACATACATACATATATATATATGTATATATATCATATACATATATATATATATATATATATAAAGAAATAGCAGCCAGGAGTATATGTTAGTGAGCTTTTTCCCGCGGTCACTGAGGAGAAACAATCAGCTTTTCGAAATATCGGTATCTGACCAGGAGTTATATGTTGGTGAGCTTCCTACCCATTGGAGATGGTCTCCCGCTTCGGAGACTATAAGCTTGCTGAAGGTTCATTTTGAGAAGCATTTATTATTCCCCGTTCACCCACTCAAGCACATACTGTTAGTTAGGCAGAATCATCTACCACTGCAGATATGAAGGCTTATCACCCCTCTATTTCTACAATCTGAGACATCAGAGCAAGCTTTGTTTTAATTCAATATTTCTTGCAGTCATTGCAACACTTAGCTGCTCTGTAAGTTGCTGGAATGGTGCTCGGTACTTATCCTTGGAATTAATTGTTTTATTGTTATTATTGTTATAATTCAACACACACACACACACACACACACACACACACACACACACACACACCACACACCACACACACACACATATATATATATATATATATATATATACATACATAATAAGACCCGTTTCTCTAAATTTGGATGGGTCTTTGCGCACTACATTATAGCCTGGTATTGTTAGTTCTGAGTCGGACATTTGGTGAGATAACTTTTGTTGCCGAAAAACTGAACATGTGGAAGCTTTTACCATGATTGAAAAGAATATCAGATACATCATTAAGCTCATTTTGTAAATGACAAACATTCAAAAAACCTACTCGTAGACCATCAGCAGATGGCCACTCCTTACGTGTTACTTGCATGGTACAGTAACAAAACAAAAGAGGAACACAAAGAAATAGCAGCCAAGTACAAATATAATACACAATAATAAACAATCAAATATAGCCGAACTGTTTGTAACAAACAACTTTTTTTAAGACTATATTCATATAAGACACGAAGAAGAAGAAGAAGAAGAAGAAGAAGAAGAAGAAGAAGAAGAAGAAAGAAGAAAAAAAAAAAGAACTCTTGATCAAATGCACAACTGAATCAATGTCAAATTCAAAAACTCTTTTGCACTAAGTACCCGGTGAAATGATATTTGCCCGGCAAAAACCGTGACTCACCATAATGATTAAGATCATACAAACACATTGCAGTAACTGACATATATGGATAGGCCTATATGCGCACTTTCGAGGAAGTACAAATGTAATCTGGTGGATCACAAATTCTTCCTCTCCTGGTTCTTTGACACTGCCCTGCAAACACGCGCACAAATAAGCGCACACACACACACACACACACACACACACACACACACACACACATACACACGCGCGCGTAGGCTCACATGCACACACACACACACACACGCCCGCGCGCGCGCGCACGCCGCATGCACTCACACACGCAAGCTCGCACGCACGCACGGCACACTTTTTTAGAATTCAGTTTATATAGAAAATCTTACTCTCACAGCGAAATTTGGTGCACCATTTGATACGCATTATGACTATTCCAATATATCCATACTAACCACAAATGCGTATTGACACATGCAACCTCATACAACAACAGGAATAGTTTAATAGTTGAACTGGGGATGATTAGGCTGATAAATAGGCCAATGTTGGCTCGCCAGTATTTGCGACGCCATTTGTAGAAGACGTTCTGTAAAGGGGTGAAGTTGTTCAGATGTTGTTTGAAGGACGGGGGAGATTTCTGATTTCTGGATACTAAGCCACAAAAGGATTGACTTTGGGTTTGCTGTCAGTTGACACAGAATCACGTAAAATACTTTTTGGAGAATGTTCGGGAAAGAAAGTTGAGGGGTAGTTAGGAGGAGCAAAGGATTGTACCACTCTAGTATGTGAAATTTGGCACAAGAGGGGGGGGGGGGGGGTACTGATCACAAGATCTGAAAGAAGGGGGGGGGGGGGTTGTGATGTCGGTCTTGAATTGTAGAATTCCTGGTTGTGTGCGGTGAATGCAGGAGAGGGGAGGATTGAAGTCTGAAAATCTGGGAGGATAAATTGTATGGGACTGGCTTTGGCTGAGCGTACCTTCGGGGACCAGTTCTACTGGACCTTGGGCGATTTAGGGGCATTCTGTCTTCGGCCTGTTTACGCCACAGAGCTTTGACATTTTCCGCTATTTTAGCAGTACCTCTGGGGCTAGGATGCTTCATGTGTTTGTACAGACTTGTATCAGAAGAAAACACGGGGAAATGATCAATGAAAATAACCTTATTCTTTTCACACACATCTTTTAAAGTTTGAATTCGATGGAATTATAGAATTATTAAAATGGTGTTTGCCTCTGACAGGAAGCATTGAGCTAAACACCACACGTGCCTGTGGGGAAGTTTTCAGAAGCAGGGTGACAAGATCATTCCACATATCTGGTGTGATAGGTCCAGAGGGGCATGAATTGATGCCAACATGGATAATTACATCTTTAAATGTTAGGAGTAACTGGAACTAAACGAAGCTATCTGTGTAGGTCATTAATCGACATACCTGGTACACAAATCTTAAAAATAGTATCACCCCTTGGTGCAAGCCTTTTAGGATTTATAAATCGAATGACAGAGTCACTGATTAACAACATTGTGGCTCTCACGGGGATGGACATTTGGTTTAATCTGTCTTGAGGTCAGGATTTAGAAACGTTGTTAGTTGAATGTTTTTTCTTTGTCTATCTTTGGTGAACTCATCCTTAATGATTGTGACAGTGGCTGGGAACACTGATTGTTGTTCAAACTGAGAGGACAGCAAAGGCATTGGAAGTCAGTACAGAATACCCTTGTTTGTCATTGTCAGTGTCGCAGTCATTTTCCGTAGGCCTATTCGCTGTTCTTGAAACTGGATTTCCACTTATTACCTCCTTGGTAGTATGGTCAGTCAACAGTACGTTTCATCATTCGCGTTCTTGAGAACTTTCAGTGGAAACTCTCTCTCTCTCTCTCTCTCTCTCGCTCTCCTCTCTCGAGAACTCTCTCAGTGGAAACTCTCTCTCTCTCTCTCTCTCTCTCTCTCTCTCTCTCTCTCTCTCTCTCTCTCTCTCTGTCTGTCTTAGTTGTGGTCTGTGTGGTTGTCTGTGCATTGTGTGATGCGATTACTTTCTGATCACAGTGAGAGCTTTTAGCCGTCTGAGTTTCAACTTGTATTTTTTCAGTTTTGTGATTTATTTTTATTTTTCTTGCCTCAGACTGGATACTACTTGACTGGGATTTGATTGATTGGTTTTCTTTTACAAGCTGTTTGTTTTTTGCTTCAATAATTTCCAAAGCAGTTTGTAGATTATTGATTTCTGCTTCTGCTTCTGATTCGGAAATATGCGCACGAAGTTCATTTTTGGCCACCACTTTTCCGTCTTCAACCACGGCAGTAATAGTGTCTTGAATTGTGTCTTCCAAAACACTCCAAGAGTTAACTGCCCGTTCCAGATGACCAACCCTCCTCTTCAAGTCAGGGAGAGGGCTAGGGGTGTGCTTAGGATGGGACGAATAGTACAAAATGCGTCGAGTTTTGATTTCTTGTCCTCTTACTGATGGGGGTGCTTTTCTTTGGAATGGTTTTTTTCACATTGTTCATACTGCTCGCCAGAAGTTGGAACCACAGACGGAGTAGTAGTGAAGATGACGGTAGTATCCATAGTACTGTCACGACGACTTTCAAGAAGGTGGGGAGATTGTGAAGGAATGAAAACATTTTTTTTTTTGTTTTGTGAAGATGTTTCAGGATCCACCACAACAGTGAAATCAATGTCTGGGAACACCAGGGGAGGGGGGGTCTGAAAGCGAGCTGATAAAACATAGAGGGATAGTGGTGAGAGATTCGGACAGTTTCTCCACATTTTTATCTAGTAAGAAATCGTGTATGGCTGTTTTAGGATTTCATATTCTTCACTGTCCCACAGGGGACAGTCTAAACCCTGACACAGCAAGGTTCCACCAGACAGAGTAAAGTACAGAGTTATTGTCACAGAAAGTCTGCAACCGTCTATAGTATTATGAAAGATACGGAGAAACAAATTTGGCGAGAGAGGGCGCAAAAGATATCTTTCTTAAAACTGACGAAGGGGTCAAATAGTTCCATCATGATCGTAGTCTTCAAATCGGAATTCTAAGTCTTCATGCATAAGAGCTGAATATCGGTAACAGAGACAGTTCTTCTCCATAAGGAGAGTTCTTCGCTACTACATGTGAATCTTCTCTGAATGGTATCAAGACTTGGTTGCAGTTGATGTCCACTGAGGTTTTCTTGAACGGACAAACCTTCCGCCATGGTAGAGCAGTCAGAAGACAGAACAATACACTACTCACATGGTGGTCAGTCAGTGCCGGTCCCTGTATCCTTCACAGCATAGTGAAAACACATTAATCCACGTGGCAGAGTGACATTGTTCACACCAACATAATCCACCGCAATCCGATAATCCGGTCGGAACACAATTTCACCACGTCAGAGGATCACGCACAGAGTACCCGTTGATGTGATGACAGGTAAACTTGAAGAGACTTGCACGATTATTCAGAGAGAGAGAGAGAGAGAGAGAGAGAGAGAGAGAGACAGACAGAATCGTCGCTTCACGCTTTGAGGGGTGAAAGGATCAAATCCACTAGGGAGAAACGCCGTCCTTCGGTCTTGGCTCAGCAGTGACTTGTCTCCGAACTGACCCGCAGGGAATCTTTTCCAAAAGGTGCAGAGTTAGTCGATGCTTTCCTTGACGTTTTCCGCAGCAGAGCAGCAGCAGGTAACAGCGATGAAACAGCTAGCGATGAGCACCGAGTCCCGGAAGTCACAGCGGGCGAGGAAATACTTCCCGACTGCACCCTCCTGACACGATTCCCCATCGGCCCCTTCCAGCGAGAACACTCCAGTGCCATAGTTCAAGTGCGTCAGAGAGAGAGAGAGAGAGAGAGAGAGAGAGAGAGAGAGAGAGAGAGAGAGAGAGAGAGAGAGAGAGACGAGCCCCTCAAAGCAATCGAATGTCTAAAGACGAAATGATCAAGGAGGGATGACACTACTGGCAGGTTTTAAATCCATCCACTGTTCCTGTCAGCTGTTCGTCTAAAACATTTTATTCTGTCTTTATTTGTCTTCGTGTAACTGCTCCGACCCTCATACCCCACATCTCTCTCTCATCTCTCTCTCTCTCTCTCTCTCTCTCTCTCTCTCTCTCTCTCTCTCTCTCTCTCTCTCTCTCACGTGAAAATTCATCATTACCCATCATCAGGTCTTCAGCTTTTCCTGCAATGTTGATTATTCATGTTGACACAGTCACATACAGAGGCATCCACTTGTGCACAAACATGATTCCAAGCTATAATCGCCTGAGGAATAAACGCCGCACTGAGCTTGCCATGTCTGTTCAGTGGGAATCAACGCTGCACTTCATGTGTTCTTTATTCGTCTGATGACAAGTGACTAGATGAATAGGGAGCGTGCGGATTTGCAATGGAAAACACGTGCTTCAGACACTACCTATAGAGAGCACGCTGGGGCCTCGCTGATGCAGACTGCAATGGGCATTTCATCAGAAATGTCACTGTATTGATGTGATTGCATATTCTGCAGACTGCAGGACGAATAGTATTACTTACTTGTATGCTCTCTGTCTTCTCGCATTCCTGTTTCTTTTTGCTTCTTTTCCAACGATCTAGTTCGGCACATTCTCTCTCTCTCTCCCTCCCTCCCCTCTCTCTCTCTCTCTCTCTCTGTGTGTGTGTGTGTGTGTGTGTGTGTGTGTGTGTGTGTGTGTGTGTGTGTGTGTGTGTGTGTGTGTGTGTGTGTGTGTGTGTGTGTGTGTGTGTGTGTGTGTGTGTGTGTGTGTGTGTGTGAATTGTTTGTTTTTAAGCATCGTTGAAAGCCCGTACCCATTAGGTTTAAATGAGCTTGGCAAACAATGGACAGAGTTCTCCCATTCAATAAATTCTCTCCCTGCGTGCCAGTGTGTGCAAGAACATGAAGCTTTCATCATTTCATTCTGGTCTGAAATTGGTTCAGAAAACAAGCAAACGATTGGAAACATGTTCGTGGAGTCTAGTAAACTACAGCGTGTCACCTCCCTGTGAGAATGTGAGTGCATAAGAACGTATTAGAAGTAACACATGTGTGACAGATCTATACAGCTGTCGAAATCATTGATCCATGTGTTCACAGGGGCTGTGGATGAACCACAATGATGAACGCCACATCAGCTATCTACAATCACCTGCAGCCTATAATATTGTTGAACGCCACATCAGCTATCTCCAATCACCTGCAGCCTATAATATTGTTGAACGCCACATCAGCTATCTCCAATCACCTGCAGCACATATTGTTGAACGCCACATCAGCTATCTCCAATTACCTGCAGCCCATACTGTTGAACGCCACATCAGCTATCTCCAATCACCTGCAGCCCATACTGTTGAACGCCACATCAGCTATCTCCAATCACCTGCAGCCCATATTGTTGAACGCCACATCAGCTATCTCCAATCACCTGCAGCCCATACTGTTGAACGCCACATCAGCTATCTCAATCACCTGCAGCCCATATTGTTGAACGCCACATCAGCTATCTCCAATCACCTGCAGCCCATATTGTTTGAACGCCACATCAGCTATCCCCAATCATCTGCAGCTCATATTGTTGTCCATAGTGTTATTATTAACGGGACTGTGGTTTTAAAACCAGAGCCTCGTCACTCATTATGGTTCAGTGCTGCCTTACATGAGTAAGTTGGTCTTAAGAACAGCCAACAAAAGACAGATGCATAGGCTGCAGTGAATAAAGCAGTGATTTTCAAATCAAGGTTCGTGTGTTGACTAATTGTAGTGGAGACTGCAAGAGGGAAGTTGGCAGCATAGGACTTATGAAGTGATATTCATAATAGGTCGTGTTTCGCATTTAGCTGTTTTCCCTCTCTTCTCGTCTCGGTCTCCGTCTCTCTTTCTGCCTCTCCCCATCTCTATCTGTCTCTCTCTCTGTCTTTCTCTATTCCTCTCTCCCTGACCCCTCTCTCTCTCTCTCTCTCTCTCTCTCTCTCTCTCTCTCTCTCTCTCTCTGTCTGTCTGTGTCTGTCTGTCTGTCTGTCTGTCTGTCTCTCTCGCTTGCTGTCTCTCTCTGTAAGTACACATAAGGTCTTGAGGCATGTTCCATGTCGAACAAAACGACTAAACGAAATAGCAAGCCTACAGAA
>JADBJO010005827.1:95000-97500 GCA_016801955.1 Conus betulinus
AGAGAGAGAGAGAGTTGGTGTGTGTGTGTGTTGTGTGAGAGAGTAGAGAGAAGGAGAGAGAAGTAGAAGAGAGAGAGGATAGAAGAGAATAGACGATAGAGGCGAGAGAGAGAAGAAGAGAGTAGACAGTTTTACGCAATTTAGGCTGATGGACAACTAATTTTATTCATATAAATGCCCTAATTCATTACTTCCAGTATGAGGTGTGAAATATACTTTAAAAAAATAAAAAAAATGAGAGATCGGAGAGAAAGGTAGAATGGGTGGGGGGGATGGGGGGTGGGGGGGGTGTGGGGGGGAGTGGGGGGTGGGGGGGGGGTGGTGGGGGGGGGGGGGGGGGGGGGGGGGTTGGGGGGGGGGGTGTGGGGGGGGGGGGGGAGTGTGGGTGGGGGTGAGGGGGGTGGGGTGGGGTGGGGGGGGGGGGGGGGGGGGGGGGGTGGGAGGGGTGGTGGTGGGGGGGGGTGGGGGGGGGTGAGGGGGGGTGGGGGGGGGGGTGGAGGGGGGGGGGGGGGTGGGGGGGGGGGGGGGGGGGGGGGGGGGGGTGTTGGGGGGGGGGGGGGCTGGGGCGGTGGGGGGGGTGGGTGGGTGGGGGGAGAGTGGGGGGCGGTGTGGGGTGGGGGGGTGTGGAGGGGGGAGAACCAGCCTCGCGTGGCGAAATGGGTTATCGTCCGCGACTTCCGGCTGGGGAGGGAGCAATGGGTTCGAAAATCCATCAGAATCCCATCATAGGGATTTTTTTTTCCTCTCTCTTTTCTTCTCTCTCTGCTCCCGACCGCTCCTAAGCCTACCCACGCTGAGTTGCCTGCGGACGTCAGTTGGGAAGACTGGAAACCCACACACAGTTTGAGGTTTTTGCAACACATCCACTTAAATGGATGCGCGTTTTCGAGAGTGTTGCTCAAATTTCTTGAATCAACAACTATGCCAGTGCCTTCTGTCCTCCAGGCGGGCCTTGATGCGTCGGGATATATTATGACAGGTAGCATAGAGTATCTAGACTGTTCAGGTAGTCTCAGAGCCAAAATGGAAATCCGTTTAGGCATCATCTTAAATTCATCCTCGATTGTTCATCGATCATCAAAGTATAAAAAAAAAAACAACTTTTTGTTTAGAGTTGAAAATTCTGTGGCCCTTTCAGCACCTTACTGACCTAATGGTGACCTCAATTTCGATGTCCTCTCCACATGTTTAGATCAGAACAGGCGCCACTGAAACACCACCGAAAGTGACTCGGCAGCAGTGCAGTGTCTCCCTCCGGTGGGTTGCCTCTTGACGAACTTGACATTGAACTGCTGCTCCCTGTGGATTGCCGGTGCCGGGGGCTGCGGCGGGGCCGACCGGGCTGTGGCTGTGGACGGGGTGTGTCGGAATGAGCGGCGTGGGTGCACTGCCTCTGAGGTTGCGCAGAACACACAGACTTACACACGTACACGAATGACTACACATGCAGCAGGATAGATAGATTAAGAGAGATATAGAGATATGAGAGAGAATAGATAGAACAAAGAGCAATGACGCTTGATGGAGGATATAAAAACAGATCTACAAGAAAAAAAAAGAAAAGAAGAAGAAAGAAAAAAGACTGATGAACCGCGTATAGATATGGAACTCCATGTATATTCTATAGTATAC
Source organism: Conus betulinus (assembly GCA_016801955.1). Classification (NCBI taxonomy): domain Eukaryota; kingdom Metazoa; phylum Mollusca; class Gastropoda; order Neogastropoda; family Conidae; genus Conus; species Conus betulinus. The sequence continues at coordinate 96,633 of JADBJO010005827.1, forward strand.
TTTGGAGTAAAGATCTGAATCAGTAAGGTAGAAACCTAAATTACAACCCTCGACGACACCCCATGTGTGGACCCCCAAGTAAGCGTAGGACCACTGCGTCACGATGTGTTGCGGTACTTCCGTCGTTTTCTCTCCCCTTCCCCCCCCCCCCTGCACTGGCACCGGACTACACTTAGAACTGGACCTTTCCTAGCTGTCTTTTTAAAATAAACCACCCGCAGTTCCAAGACAGATCCAGAGGTTCCTTTATTTTTCGTCTGGCAATTTTCTCTTGCGACAAATTACAACTCTAGAAATATAGCCAAGGATCTGACCTGAACAGATAACCGGATGGGTCTGGTAGGGTGGTTTATTTGGAATATGGGAGTAACGGTTCTCGGGAACCTTGCTTGTTCGAAAGTGATAAAACGCTTTATTTGTGATTGTTGTTAGCACAAAAAGATAACAGATAAACGATAAAGAAAGTTAAACGATAACGGGTATTGTGTTGTACGCGCTAGGACACTAAGGACTGTAGAAGAGAAAAAAACCCATTTGAATTGAGAACTGAATTCATTCATTCAGAGAGAGAGAGAGAGAGAGAGAGGGGGGGGGGGGGACAGACAGACAGAGACAGACAGACAGACAGACAAAGGACCGACAGACACAAGGCAGACAGACAGAGACAGATATCTTAAAACCGAGGAAACAGAGACAGAGATGGGGGGTGGTGGGGGGGGGGGGGGGGGACAGGACGGGCAAACGGAGAGGCAGAGGATGGTGGGCAGGGGGGAGGAGGCCACAGAGAGAAAGAGCAAGGAGAGAGAGAGAGGAGAAAGAGAGAGAAGAGAAAGAAGAGAGACGGAGAAGAGAGAGAGTGAGTGAGAGA
>JADBJO010005827.1:105000-120000 GCA_016801955.1 Conus betulinus
CACACACACACACACACACACACACACGTACACACACACACACACACACACACACACACACACACACACACACACACACACACACACACACACACACACACACACACACACACACACACACACACACACACACACACACCACACACACACACACACACACACACACACACACACACACACACACACACACACACACACACACACACACACACACACACACACACACACACACACACACACACACACACACACACACCACTACCACCACCACTACCACCACCGCTACCACCACCACCACCTCCAACAACAACAATAAGAACAACAATGACAACGAGTAAGTATTCAATAGGCATATTAATATACACACTGAAAACCAATTGCCATACTGAGCTTTCTGAGCTGTTTCATGAATAAACATCAATTTCCACAGAATACTCATGCATTACCGTTTTTTTTTTCTCTTTTTTATCGCGTCAATTCTCGCCAGATATAATATAAACGACACATTAAATACAGACAGACGCCTGGCTAAAAGATATAAAAAGCACCGTGGAGGCTTTATTCAAGTGCAATATTGTCTGGGATTTCTGTTTGTACACACGTGGATGCCATCATGTGACTGTGTTATCATAAACAAAACTAACAGAATTGAATGGAACGAAACTGACACTGTAACGACTTGAGAGAGAGAGAGAGAGAGAGAGAGAGAGAGAGAGAGAGAGGAGAGAGAGAGAGAGAGAGACAGACAGACAGACAGAGACAGACAGACAGACAGACAGACAGACAGAGAGACAGAGAGACAGACACAGAGAGAGAGACGCACACACACAGACACACAGACAGACACATAGACAGAGAGACAAGCTGACAGGGAGGGCAAGAGAGACAGAGCCAGAGACACAACGAGAAGGAGAGAGTGGCAGACAGACAGGCGGACGGACAGACAGACAGAGAAAGAGACAGACAGACACAGGCAGACGGAGACAGAAACAGACCAAAAAACAGAGACAGAGAGAGACGAAGAAGAAAAAGAGGAGGATGGGGAGGCGGGGAGGGAGGAGGAGGGGGGGGGGGGGACAGACAGAGAAAGAGACAGACAGAGACAGAGACAGATTGAGACGAAGAAGAAAAGAAGGAAAAAGAGGAGGAGATGTAGATAGCTTGATAGTATGCGATTGATAAGATTACGTCAGTGAAGAAGAAGAAGAAGAAGAAGAAGAAGAAGAAGAAAGAAGAAGAAGAAGAGAAGAAGAAGAAGAAGAAGAAGAAGAAGAAGAAGAAGAAGAAGAAGAAGAAGAATAAGGAGGAGGAGGAGGAGGAGGAGGAGGAGGAGGAGGAGGAGGAGGAGGAGGAGGAGGAGGAGAGGGTGAACAAGGAAAACGAGAACAAGAACAAGAAGAGCAAGAAAAAAAAAAGAAGAAAAAACAAGAACAAGAAACAAGAAATAAGTACAAGATAAATAAGAAAACAAGATTAAAACAGAATTGGAGAGTAAAAAAAAAAAGAAAAGACATTAACTGAGTAATATAGGGCAAAAACGGAGAGACACGCAGCTAGAGTGATGAGAAGCACAGAAAATCTGAAGGTATCTCGCATGGAGATCGCTTAAACAGTAACATGATTGATACGATCACGTCATTGATAAACCAACCATTACTGTTTGCATCAGTAGGTTGCATCGAGCTCTCTTATCTGTTTTTCTCTTCGACTAGATTCCCATGGCAGATTCTCGCTAGTACACGTTATCTTCGAAGAGACAGGAAGAGCACAGCAGAATATGGTTCCACATGCAAGGCTAGTTCACCTCTGAGTGCAGAGAGAGAGAGAGAGAGAGAGAGAGAGAGAGAGAGAGAGAGAGAGAGAGAGAGAGAGAGAGAGAGAGAGAGAGAGAGAGAGAGAGATTCCACGGAATAATCATGCATTACCTTTCTTCTTTCTCTTTTTTTTATCCTGTCAATTCTCACCAGATATGATATAAATGACACATTAAATACAGGCAGACGCCTGGCTAAAAGATATAAAGGGACCGCGAAAGCTTTATTCAAATGGCGACATTGTCTGGGAATCCTATATGTATATACGTGGATGCCATCATGTGTCTGTGTTGTTATAAACAAAACTAACAGTATAGAATGGAACGAAACTGACACTGTAACGACTTGAGAGAGAGAGAGAGAGAGAGAGAGAGAGAGAGAGAGAGAGAGAGAGAGAGAGAGAGAGAGAGAGAGACAGACAGACAGACAGACAGACAGACAGACAGACAGACAGACAGACAGAGAGATCACACGATCACACGATCACACGATCACACGATGTTTATTTACGAGGCCACCAGCCCATACGTAAATGGGGTTACAAGACAAGATGGGACATATATACATATCTATTATATAACCGATCATCAATAATCAGTAGGACAATATTTGATAGAAATTCTAGTCAACAATCTTAAATCAATAATCAAAAATCGATGTTCACAAACAAAAGATAGGTTTAAACGTCATACATGCTTTCTGTCAGAGCCCTTTTAAATTAATACTCCTCTCTCTCTTTCCTTCGTACCCAAAGGTCAAAAATCAAGAAATCAAAAAACAAAAACAAAACAAAAAAACAAAAACAAAAAGGAAGCAAATTTTGTGTATATATACATACATACATACATACATACATACATACATACATACATACATACATATACACACACACATATATATATATATATATATATATATATATATATATATATATATATATATATATATATATATATACATACACACATGCATATACATACATATATATGTATACACACATACACACACACACATATATATGTCTTACTATGCTGTTACCTATAATAATGTTTCGATTGTATCTGCTTAGTTTGTGTAACAAGCTTACATTAAGCATTTCTACTTACTAATTAATGAGAACTCTACTTCAGAACAGCTTTCTTTTAGAATTGCATCCATATTTTATTTATTACTTAGTAAGTTTTCCCTATGCGCATTGCGTAATAGATGTACATGGCAACGTCTCTGATAATTTCTGTCTTAGTTTGTTGCAGTATTCCTTGTAGAGTTTTGTTAGGTAGGTTCTTAAAATGTTTCTGTAGATACTTCTCCCTTGGTTGCTTATATTTGGGACATCTGATTAAGAAATGTAGTTCGGTTTCTTCGTTAGGACAAAAGGGGCATGTTGTTGTTTCTGCTGTCTTATCTTTATATTTCTTATTTATATTTATTTCGCTTATGCCGAGTCTAAATTTAACTAGTGCTCTTTTAAACTTTGAAATTGTTATGTCTTTGACATACTGTTCTAGCTGGTGTGTTGTTTTGAATGTCCTGTAGCTTATATACCCTCTCGCTATTTTCGATTGTACTATGCCAGTCTTGTCTATAACCATCGATCATTCTTTGTTTGAGTTCTTTAATAAAAGTGTTTTCGTTCACCATTCCATTACTTATCCAAACATATGAGAAGCCGTATATGTCTAGACTATATTTTACTTTCCTGGCCCAATTTGGCGTTCTTTCATCTTCTGTCAGTTTCTTTATTATACGCTTGTTTTGGTATTCTGTCTGGTGTCATTCTTAATAACTTAAACCAATATCTTATAGCCCTTATTGTTGTATCAATAAATAGTGGATACCTACCTAATTCGCCATATAAGGGTGTGTTTGGTGTCTTTTTATATATTCCTAATAATTTTTTGCAAGCAAATGTATGTATGTTCTCTATCACTTCATATCTTGTGAGTCCCCAAATTTCTGCAGCATATAAAAGAAGTGGTTTGATCTGTGAGTCAAACAGCTAAAATAGACCGTTGTATCCATGTATCCAAGACTATACATGGTTTTTCTTAATTCTATTATTTTTCTTTTCGCCCTCCCTGCATACTCCGCTAATGCTATGTCCATGGATAGTTTTGTCGTTAGGGTGAAGCCTAAATATTTATAACTGTTTACAGTATCTATTCTTTCCCCTTTGTAATACCATTTTTTTTTTTTCCCCAAATACCCTCCCTTCCTGAATACCATCACTTTTGTTTTCTGCATATTTACTGTGAGCCCTAGGTTATCTGATGCTTGTTGTAGATTCGTTATTTGATTTTGTAGGCCAACAGGTGTTGACGATATTAACGCTATATATATCATCTGCAAATAAGAGCAAAAAAATTTCTTTGCCATCTTGGTATAATTGGACTCCGTGTCTGCCATTCTGGGTCACTCTCTCTGCTACCTCTGCTATTAACAATGAAAAGATTAGGGGGGACAACAGACATCCCTGCTTTACCCCTAGTGGGCAGTTGAAAAATTTCGAGAGAGACTTGCCCCCTTCTTCTTACGCATGCCTGTACTTGGTTGTATATACCCTTTTAACATTTCTAGCATTTTTGTTGAAATACCATTTTTTTGTAGCACTTTCCATAATTTCTCTCTTCTTACAGTATCGAAGGCTTTTTGATAATCGATAAAAGCTACATAGAATTTGCTTCTTCTTCTACCATATAGGCATCTGTTTATAATTGACATCAATGTATATATATGGTCAGTAGTTGCATAGCCTCTCCTAAAACCTGCTTGTTCTTCGCTTATTTTACCATTTTCTTCGGCCCAATCATATAAGCGTCTGTTTAAAATTGATGTAAATATTTTACTTATAATACATATCAGAGATATACCTCTGTAGTTTCCTGGGTTTTTCCTATTATTTCCTTTTTTATGCAATGGTATAATTATAGATCTAGACCATTCATTCGGAAATTTTCCACCTTCATATAATTTGTTAAATATTTTTGTCAGCAGGGGAGTAATTTATCTATGAGTGTTTTAAATATTTCAGCTGGTAGCTCATCTACGCCTGCTGCCTTACCTGATTTCAATTTTCGTATGGCTAGTTTAGTTTCTTCCTCAGTTATTACGTCATCTAAACTCTTCTATGTGCATATCATATTCATTCTCCTGTCTATCCTGTTGTGATTCTTCCTCCGCTTGGTCGTTATCAGTCTGTGGATTTAGAATATTTTAAAAATATTCCTCCCATTGCTGTGTAGTGATAGGTGGAAGTGCTTTTTTTCTTTGTCTTAAATTTCGTACTGAATTCAAAATTTCTGGCTGTCTCTCTGATGTTGTATTAGATTTTCATATATTCTGTCCCTATATTCTTTTTTCTTTTTTTCTTTTTTCTAATAGTTTCTTGATAATTTGTTCTCTTTTCTTTATACGCCATCCACCTTCTTTCATATTCTTGTGGACTGTTTTTTCCTATTTATACTATTGCACCTAGTTAATAATTGTCTGGCCTCTCTTTTGCAATTCTTGCATTCCTCATCAAACCATTTTTTGTGATGTTTTGCTTGGTCCCCCTATGCCTATCATTTTATACATGCAATTCCCTGCTGTAAGTAATAGAGATTAGACAATTTCTTTATACTTGTATCTGTATCTTCCATATTTTCTTCTATTTCTTTTTCTATTTCTTGTAATATATTATTCGCATTCTCTGAATTCATATATTCTACAAATTCCATTTTTTTTTTACTATTGTCCCATTGAAATTTGTTTAAATATATTCTTTTCTGTACCTCTTCTTGTTTATTTATTTCTCTGCTTTCGATTACCAAGTTCACTGGCATATGACTGGACTCAATTCTTTCTATTATATCACATGCCTTCACATTTTCGAGTAACTCAGGAGAACATAAGTAAAAGTCTATAGTACTGTTCCCTCTGTCCGCATAAAACGTATAGCCTTTGTCAAAATCTTTCATACATAGTCCATTTAGAGGCAGCAGATTGATTACTGTGCAAAATTCTATCAGCCTTTTGCCAAAACCATTTACATGTGTATCTAACGTTTGTCTTAAATATTCATTATCTATATCTTCTCCTCTACCTACCATCATCATCTTCTACGTTTAAACCCCACTCTCCTATCCTAGCATTCATATCACCTCCTCCTATATATATATAAATAGTCTTGACCTTCATCTGACATCTTTAATATGAATTGTTCTAACATCTCAATAGTATTTGTGTACTCTTTATCTTTATAAAATTTACTGTCTGTTGGATGATTGTATAACCCGAAAAATAATAAGACATCATTATCCGTATTCATAGCCTCTTTGGCTATTTTAACACATGTTATATTCTTTATGTTAGTTTCTATGCCTTCTGTCCATTGCTCTAATGTTTTCTTTACTAGTGTTATATCACTCCCCCCGATGGTCTGCCCATTTGTGTTAATTTAGTTGCGGGGCTATGGAAGCAAACAAAATCTTTGAAGAAAATATCAAAATCAAAAGAGTTAAGAGTGAAAGGTTTCATTTAAACAGCATATGTCGAAAGATGTAATATAATCGATGAAATCTGAATCATTAAGTTTATTTACTAAGCCTTCTATGTTCCAGATTAAGAGGGACAATTTGGGCTTTTTTTTTTGTTTTCGTTTTTTTTTCTTTTCCTGTATTTTTTTTTTTCTATGCTTTCCTGTTTGTAATTGTTTCTTTTGATTTTTTTCTGTCTTGTTTCTTCTTTGTTTCTCTTTATTTTCCTGTTCTGATGGGCTTTGGCCTCTTCCTTTTTTTTCTTTTGTTGTGGTTCTGTTCGTCCACTAGATTGTCTCGTGGTGCGTTTGGCTGGGGGTTTTGCTTTCCTCGGTTGTGGTTTCATACTTAACATCTTTGTCAAAGTTAGTTGAGGGCCCTTAGCGGTTATGCTCGCTCTTTTCTCGATCTTGTTTTCAGTTACAATGGTTTCTTCGACCTGGCTCTTCTCTGTCTCATTGATATGCTCTATATCTGACAGCGAATCGCGACTGTCGATGTAATCTTCTTCGTCGGACATTAATTCTTCGTCTTCTTTATCCGCTATTGTCATGCTAACCTCTTCTCTTGGTGCGATTACTACGCTAATTCCGTTTGTTTTGGTTTCTTCCTCTTTGTCTAGGATTATTTCTGAGTTCCCTGTTTTGGGTGTGCCGCGCGTGTTACGTATAGGCTATCTTGACTAATACTGCTTTTTTCGTGTGCGTTCATTGGCTGTTTTCTACTCTCACATCCCCTTTGTCGTCACTTAACCTTCGCCCCCTGGTTTTCGTGTGTGTGCGCGTGTGCGTGCCAATGGTCTGTCTCCTTCTGGGGGTCATGACCTTGTGGTGCTAATGTATTCCCTGCTGTTATGTTTTCCCATTGGTCGACTCGGGGGGTGTAACCCTCCGGATTATTCACGACTATTTTGGTCGAGGTCATATTCATTCTTTCCGGGATCTCCCTCTGCCCATACGGGCTTTCCGTCATCAGTGTTTTTTTTTTTTTTCACCTCCCTCCCCTTTTTCTTCTGTTTCCTCGACTTTGGCAGTGTCCTCAATTACATCTTCCAGTCCGTCGTTTTTTCATTTTTTCGTTCATTCCTTCTGTCATTCCTTCACGTTTTTTTCCCTGTTGATTCATATTTTTGCATCCTACCACTTTCAGCCATCATCGATCCAATCATCATCGAATCATCCACCACACCACTCATTCCATTCATATTCATCTCATTTTCTTTTTTCATCATTCCTCAATCTTGCTTCTTCACCTTCATCCTCTTCCTCACTTTCTCCATATCTGTTCTCTTCTCCCTCATTCTCATTCCCTTTCTCACTCCCACTTTCTTCTCCTTCATACACATCACAATCGCTGTATACTCGATGTTTTTACCTGGCTTTCCACTCATAGTCATCATCATTCCAACTGTTCTTTCCCTCATCCCCTTCATCCATACCTCCTGTCCATACTACTTTTCTGCTTGTCTCTTCCCGATAGCCATCCGTATCATTATATGTATTCCTTCTTTCATTCACTTCTGTTTCTCCATTCATACTGTCAAATGCATTCGTTCTTGTTCTTACCTTTCCATTCTCTCTCCCTTCTCTCTCATCCCTTCTTCCACTCTCTCTGTTCATTCCTTGTCTCTTAAACATGGGAGGGGGGTGATATGGAAATCTATATCTGTCATTCATTTCACCTCTCCTTCCTGCTTTCACTCCTTGTTCTGGGTACTCGTGTTGGGGATCTCTGTCTGTCCCTCTTGCTGCTTTTCCCCAATATATCTTTTCCATCTACCTCTTTTATTCCTCTCGCTCTGGTCATTTCTCTCTCAATCTATCCCTTGTTCTCTCATCATCCTCACCCGGAATCACCCCTGGCCTGCCACTCGCATTTTCTCCTCTATCACTCGCATTCGCTCTTCTTGCGTTCGTTATGCGTCTTTCTATACCTCCCGTTCTGTCTCTTTCACTCTCCACTCGCTCTGGCATTTGTTGTCGCCTCCATCTTCCACCGGTGTCCCTCCCTCGTGGGTAGCCGTAGTTGCTGGGGTAGCTAGGGTACCTGGGGTGTGGGTGGGTATCAGGTTCTCTCACTACCAGTCTTCCTCCCACCCAAAAATCCTATCTTCCCTTCCTCTCTAATTCTCCGTAATTCCGCCGTCTGTCTTCTTGTCAGGTCCTGTGCGATTCTTATTCCATCACTACGCATGCTGTCCCTGGCGTCCTTGTTCATGATCATCTGTTTTAGATCTGTCTCCCGTTGGAATTTTACTATGACCGGCCTGGGGTATCTCCTTGCTGGGTCTCTGCGACCGATCCTATGAGCCCTTTCTATGGTGTATTCTCCCCATTCCGTGTCAGGTATATAATGGGTTAGGATCCGGATTATTTTCCCTGCGCAATCCTCTCGTCCTTCATCCGGCATTTCGTCGAGGCCCAGAAATCTCGCGTTATTGCGTCTGGAAAACCTTTCTAGTCGATCAATCTCGGTTTCCAGGTCTTCAACTTTGTGGTCAGTGGCTTGTTGGGCTCTGCTCATTTCTTGTATTTCTGCCTGATTTCTTTGGGTGGATTTTCTTGTTTCATGCACTATCTCTGTGAGAGCATACATTCTCCCTGACAGTTCGGCTTGTTTCACCTCAATCCCCTCTACCTTTGCTTCAATCTTTTGCATGCTTGTAGTGTGAGATTTGAGTGTGTCAGCCTGTGATGCCATGGAGTTCGATAGCCCACTGAGTGTGCGTAATACTTTATTCATTTGTCCCTCTATGGCTTCGAATTTTTTCGTCATCGTTTTTCTTCTACTTTTCCAATGACTTTCGCCATAACTTCTTCTGTTTCTTGGTTAGGGCCGGGATTCATCTCCACGTCATTTGCGAGAATTAATTTCGTCCTTAGATAGTCAGAACTGACTTGAGTCCATGCGGAAGTTTCACTCGTACCTCTCCTCACAGGGTGTTTGGGAAATATGCCCGTCTCATGTCTTGGAAATATCACGATTCTGCTTGTTTGTATTGGCATGTTCATTGACATTGTCCAGTTTATCGATGCGCTGTTCCTTACTAACCTTGTTTGTGGTACTTTCCCTGGCTGGCTCGACAAAGTTCCGAACGGAGTCCCGTTTTCGTGTCCACTAGTGCACAAGGTTATCCCCTTTCGAGCAGCTCCGGGTGTCTTCCAATCTTGCATATTTCTGTTTAGCGCACGGGGTCCAAAAGCCACTTGTGTTGTGTCCACAGCGCTCACTAAACACATTGCGGAAATCCAAAGTCCGAAGTAACACATCATCACTTCTTCACCCCTGCCGCCATTTTTTCTGTGTGCTACAAATCGTTGTGTCACTTTACGTACACTCTCTTCTTACTCCAGAGACAGAGAGAAGAGACACAGAGAGACAGACACGCACACAGACAGACACACAGACAGAGACACATAAACAGAGAGACAAGCTGACAGGAGGGCAAGAGAGACAGAGCCAGAGACACAACGAGAAGGAGAGAGTGGCAGACAGACAGGCGGACGGACAGACACACAGAGAAAGAGACAGACAGACACAGGCAGACGGAGACAGAAACAGACAAAAACAGAGACAGAGAGAAGAGAAGAAGAAGAAGAAGAAGAAGAAGAATGAGGAGGAGGAGGAGGAGGAGGAGGAGGAGGGGAGGAGGAGGAGGGGGGGGGGAAGGAGGCGAACAACGAAAACGAGAACAAGAACACAGAAGAGCAAGAAAAGCGAGAACACGAAACAAGAAATAAGAACAAGATAAATAAGAAAGCAAGATAAAAACAAAAGAAATGGAGAGTAAAAAAGACATTAACTGAGTAATATATGGCAAAAGGGGGAGAGACACGCAGCTAGAGTGATGAGAAGCACACAAATCCGAAGAAATCTCGCATGGAGATCGCTGAACAGTAAGGGATTGATACGATCACGTCATTGATATACCAGCCATCACTGTTTGCATCAGTTGGTCACATCGACCTCGCTTAGCTGTCTTCCCATGGCAGATTCTCGCTAGTACACATTATCCTCGAAGAGACAGGAATAGCACAGCAGAATATGGTTCCACATGCAAAGCCAGTTCACCTCTGAGTGCAGAGAGAGAGAGAGAGAGAGAGAGAGAGAGAGAGAGAGAGAGAGAGAGAGAGAGAGAGAGAGATGATGATGATGCTGGTGGTGTGTGGTGGTGGGTGGTGCTGCTGCTGCTGCTGCTGCTGATATAATCTTTATTTCCAAGGGTAACAGATAAGCAAAAACACATGCTTTTTTTTTCATCCGGCGGCCCTTGCCCTGTTAAGGGACTAAGTATGAGTAGCGACAGAGAGAGAGAGAGAGAGAGAGAGAGAGAGAGAGAGAGAGAGGAGAGAGAGAGAGGGGGGGGGGGGGGGAGAGGGAGAGAGAGAGAGAGAGAGAGAAAGAGAGAGAGAGAGACGATTAATGCAATATGCTGTCTCTGATAGATAATGTATTATCTGTCCATAAACATTGTCTGTCTGTATCTTACTGATATTCCCATCTACCGTTTGCAGACCTGGCTATAACTGGTATGTCTGGACCTTGAATCTAAAGCTCTTTTCAAGTCATCATGATATAATAAGATATGCACGCTTTATGTTCGCTGCTGTTAATGGCGACAAACTAATGTAAGGTTGTTGGGAGTCACAACCTCTTCAGTTAAATACAATACACGATGATGAAATCAGCTGGTGGCTTGTGACAGCTGGTGCAGAATTCATCTGTGTGTTCGTTCTTTAATTTAACGTCTATCCACTTAACAGTGATCTTAGACAGTATGTAAGTGTGTGTGTGTATGTGTGTTTTTTGGGGTGTATGCATGCGAATGGTTGGTGTTGAATTTGGGCGTACGTAGGTATATGCAATTAGAAAATAACATAGACGTTAAAGTAATGTCCAATTGGGCTCTTAATCAGTCCTTGAACAACTTCCAAAATGTTTGATTCGTTGGAGATGACGTCTTCAAAGCTGATATCGACGGTTCAGTGTTCAACAACCAAGCAGGTAAGTAGGGTTTCATTCTATCGCACAAAAAAGTAGATGGAACGGAGTGATTTGCTGGCCACAAATACAAGTCACGTGTTTACAGAATTTGGTTTTAAAGGCATCAAGCCTCAATCTAAAAATCAAACTTTTTTAAAATCCGCTCTTGGTAGAGATTCTTGATACCTGTTTTATTGTCTGATATCTTGTTAAATAATATCCCCTTTTTGTTTCTGGTGCCTTTTCGTTTATTTGAAATAGAGTTCCAGGACGTCTTTTAAAAAACTATAACTCTCATGTAAGGATAAAGGAATGCATACCTTTGTTAAATCAGTCTCAGTGATAGCAGCTTTTTTGGCTAATTGGTCTACCCTTTCATTCGCAGATAATCCACAGTGTGATGGAACCCAACAAAAATCGACGTAGAACCACGTAAATGCAAAAAATGAATTAAGTGGTAGACTTCTAATATGAGTTCTGCTCTCACACTTGTATTTGAAAATTTTAGAGCTTGCAGGACTGATTTTGAATCAACGCAAAGTAGTATTTGAAATGCAGGAAACTGAAAATCAAAAGAAAGTTTTTAATGCCATAATAATGGCAACAAGTTCCGCAGTAAATATGGAAATATTCTTACCAAGGTGGTAACCTTTCTCTTTTAAGGATGGAATTATGAATGCTGAACCAGACAAATGATTGTCTAGTACAGAACCATCTGTATAAATTTTAAGATGATGATTTATATAAGTTTCATTTATATGTGACTTAACATACGTTGGCAGCAAGGGTCCATCACTTTTTTTAAAACTTGTATGGTCTATGTCATAATTTGCTCTACTAAGTTCCCATTCCGGGATAGTGCTAAAAGACACCCCGAGGAGCTACGTTTTCAGGTGCAGTGCCTGCTTTTGTAAATAAGTCAGATGTGTATGAGGCTATCGATTTTAGAGAATCGATTTTTTGTGCCCGTTTAGGAAAATTTATTTCTGATTTTAATTCAGTTTCACTGGTATTAAGATTTTGTAGTGTATGACTTCTTTAAAATATATTTTGCACATGCAAGTTTCATATTTTCTTCAAAAGGCAATATTCCGATCTCCATATAAGTTCTTAAAGTTGATGCATGAACCGGGACGCCAAGAGCTATCTTGTAAGCTTTACTATCAATACTCTGCAACTTTTTAATTAAACATTTTGGGGCTGAAAAAAATGTCTCCTGGGCATAGGATAATTTTGATCGTACAAGCGCATAGCTAAATGTGTTAATACTTTACTGTCTTTACCCCATGACTGTTGACTCACCATTTTCAAAAAATTTAAAGTTTTCTTAGCTTTTGTTAGAAGTTTTTGTATGTGATAATTCCAGCTCAATTTAGAAGTTAAATTTACTCCTAAAAATTTTACGACTTTTTTTATATTCAAGGCACAATCCATCTATTTGAAATGAAGGCAGAGGATTAGGATCATAACCAGTATTGAACAGAACCATATGCGATTTTTCAGCTGAAAGGGCCATCCATTTTCAGTCATGTACCTACTAATTTTATCTAGTTCATTTTTGATATATCTTTTTGATATAGTTGATTGATCTAACTGGTGTGTGACGTTTTAAAGTAACTTTCATCCATATACAGATATCATCCGCATATTGCACTAGTTCAACATTTTTTGATAATGATTTAGGAAGATCATGGATCAAAATATTAAACAGGATAGGAGCTATCACAGCTCCTTGCGGGATTCCCATCTGGATATGTCTTTCATTAGAATATACATTTCCTACCTTCGTCTGTATTGTTCTATCACTTAAAAAGGTTTTTAAGTAATTGTACATACACCCCGAGAGACCTATTAACTTCATTTTGTTCAGAAGTTTTGAGTGCCAGACTTGGTCATATGCCTTTCTAATATCAAAAAACGTGGCAAGTACATTTTTCCTACGTGCGAATTGATGTTTTACCTGTGTTGTAATTTTTACAAGATGGTCAACTGTAGATCTACCCTTTCTAAAGCCAGCCTGTTGTATTGGTATTATACAATTTTTTTCACAATAATGTTCAAGTCTTTTTAGAATAATCTTTTCCATAGTTTTCCCACGTGTGAAGTGAGAGCAATTGGCCTGTAGTTGTTCTTGTCTGATTTTGACTTGCCCTCTTTAGGGATAGGGGTTACAATCGATTTTTTCCACAAAGATGGTTGAAGCCCTTCAGACCAACATTTTCTGAAAAAATAAGTTCAGAAACATTGTGAAATTAACTGGCAAATGCTTTATCATTTCATTGGAAATCGCATCTGGTCCCACTGATTTTCTTTTCGAACCAATAGAGAAAATTGCATCCTTTACTTCTTGAAATGTAAGGGGAGCGTTTGTGTAGTGACTGTTAATGGGACTTTTTTCATGCGTTTTCCTTATCCTCCATTTTCTCTCTGAATATCTTTTGTTTTTTCTGTCAGGCCCTCCCTGTTGCTATTTTTTGCAAAAATATTTGCAAATGCTTCAGCCTTTTCAAATTTTGATGGAAACTCATTATTTTCTAATGTTATGGGATATTCAGGAAGACTGATTTCCATTTTTTTTTTTATGTCTTTCAATGTCTTTTTTTCCATGTTTTCTGAAGATCTTTGTGGTCATGTACTTCACTTTCACAGAAATTTGACCAATATTGCTCCTTGACCTTTTCGATTACTCTGTTACTATGATTTTTTGCTCTGTTCTTTTCAGCAATTTTGTCAGGATCTTTCTTATTTTTTAAATATATTTTATAGGCCTGCATCTTTTTTTCTCTTGCTTTCTTCACAAGTAGCATTTCCACCATACATTGCCTGCATATTTGTTTGATGCGTCAGTATTGCACCTTGGTATTGATAGATCAGCTGCATGTAAAACAATATCAACAAAATTCGCGTAGCTTGCGTCAATGTTATCAGACAATATCTCTTCACAATTGTAAGTAGAGAGTATGTTTTCAAATTTATCCAAAAACAGCTTTATTATAATTATATTTTGGGATCTTATCTTTATCGCAGTTTTGAACAGATTGTTTACCCTTAATGGTAATAATTATTGGCAAATGATCACTACCAAGAGGATCTTTGAAGGTAGACCTCACAGCTTGGAGCTATAGCAGGAGATATAAGTGTTAAATCAATTGCTGTTGCTCGATGGTGTGAAATATCAGGTATTCTTGTTACACTGCCATCATTTAACAGACTCAGTGAAGAGTCTACTATATTTCCAACAAAACGATTGTGTGTTACTCTTTCGCATTTTATCCCAAAACGGGGCATGTGAGTTAAAATCACCTGCTATAACCATTTTTCATGCTGGTTCGGTATAGCGCGAAGCCATTCTGTGTTTTCATTGTCAGGGACCTTTTGGCAAATAAATGGAAACAACGTTTAATGTAAGTAAGTACTTCGTTGAGCTTCAGTTTTGCTGCACATGCATTAATGGTTTTAATATTCTTTGAAATGGGTGGCTCTATTTCAAAATATTCAACCTTTTCTTGGATATATAGTGCAGTAGTAACCCTCCCTGTTTCGTTGCTAGTTTGGAATATTGGAGGGTAATAGAAGTTTCGTAATTTTGGAATTTTTTGTTCAGTTACATTTAAAGACTGTAATGTTAACACTTGATACGTATGATCTGAGAGATGTTGAATCAGTTCGTGAATATTTGTTGATAT
>JADBJO010005827.1:125000-130000 GCA_016801955.1 Conus betulinus
TCAGTACTAGGAAAGGAACTTGAAGTCAAAGTCGAAGCATGAATACGATAATGGTAAACGAAGGACACAGTTCACAGATTCGGTTTGTAAAGACAGCGTGCGATTCGCGTATTCAACCAGCAAACGTCGCTAACCAAACCAGACAGATGGATAGACAGACAAACAGACAGACAGACAGACAGATAGATAGATAGATAGATAGATAGATAGATAGATAGATAGATAGATAGATAGATGGAAAAGGAAAGAAAGATAGATAGATACCCATCCTTTCGAAAGTAAGGATGGGTAAACGGGGAAAAGGCCAATGGAGACACTGTCCCAAGAACGCAGAGCACAGACATAAGTAGTGCTATTGATGCTGTAGTCTGCAGAAGATGCAATGAGATCGACACAATCACATATGATTATCCTCCCATTGCAGCAGTCATCATTCAGGTGACGCCATCGTCTGTTGGCTCTGTTCTTCAAATAAAAAATCCCGGCACAGATCCCCACACTTTATTCACTTCCTATCATGTATGTACAATAAAACGATGAATACACAATTTGATGTACACCTGATTACTTCTCACCACACATGCAAAGAACATATTAAAGGCACCGCAAATAAACCCACTGAACAGACACGAAAAGCCTGACCAGGGATTATTCCACAAGTAACAATAGCTCGGAATCCTCTCTGTGCGCAAGAGGATGCCACTATCTGTGATTGCGTCGATGTAAATGAATAACAATGAAAGGCATGACAAAAAAAAAAAAAGGACGATGGCTGATGTCACCGGAGAGAAAGTAAGAGAGGGAGGGAGAGACAGGGAGAGAAAGAGAGCGAGAGAGCGAAAGAGAGAGAGAGTGAGAGAAAAAGAGAGAGAGAGAGAGAGTTATGCAGATAGGTAGACAGATAAACAAAGACCGATAGATAGATAGATAGATAGATAGATAGATAGATAGATAGATAGATAGATAGATAGATAGATGGATAGATAGATAGATAGATAGATAGATAGATGGATGGATGGATGGATGGATGGATGGATGGATGGATAGATAGATAGATATAGATAGATAGATAATAGATAGATAGATAGATAGATAGATAGATGGAAAAGGAAAGGTAGATAGATAGATGATAGATAGATAGATAGATAGATAGATAGATGGAAAAGGAAAGATAGATAGAGATAGATAGATAGATAGATAGATAGATAGATAGATAGATAGATAGATAATAAATTATTAGATAGATAGATGGCAAATTGGAAAGTGAAGACAGGTGAATGAGAAAAGGCTAACGGGGACGCAGATCCAAGAGAACAAGACGAACAAAAACAAGAAACGCTATTCTTCCTGTAGCGTGCAGAATATGCAATGAGAGCAATACAATCACGAGTGTTTACCCCGCCGTTACCGCATGCATTAGGGAGGTCCCGTCGTGCTTTCTTGGCCATTTTCTTACAATACACATTCCCTGCGCGGATCACGTTATTTCTTACCGTGCATTTAGTCACTTCTCATCAGAAGTATAAAGAACACGTTAAGTACAACGAATAAACCCACTGAACAGATGTGAAAATCTTGACTGGAGGCCTATTCCACAAGCAGAAATAGATTGCTACCCTCTTTGTACTCAAGTGGATGCCACTATCTGTGACTGTGTCAACACAAATGCAGGAATGAAAAAGATGAAGAGAAGTGGATGATGGATAATGTTACATGGTCAGGAAAGAGAGAGAGAGAGAGAGAGAGAGAGAGAGAGAGAGAGAGAGAGAGTGAGAGAGAGAGAGAGAGAGAGAGAGAGAGAGAGAAGGACTGACACAAGAGGGGACAAAACCCCATAGCTGACAGACAGACATATGAGAGAGAGACAATGGAGAGATGTGAACCTAGAGACAAACCAGAAAGCCAAGACCTGAATCGAACAGACCAAGAGCACATCAAAACCTGAGGGCACGACTCCACTTGCAGACCAAACAGTGGTCACTGGGATCGATACGATCAGGCCTATGATGTACCGCCCACTATCGTCTGGTGTCAAGCAGGCGCTTTCTTCATTGTTGTTTTGAACAACCAGACTTCCGTGGGAGAACCTCAGGCTTCCTTTTTCATCTAGCCACTTTTCACGAAAGGTAAAAAGTAACGCCTTAATTACAGTGTAGCGTTTGACTGCAGAGACAGGCAAAGGTTCGGTGAGGGAGAGGGGGGGCAGCTTCAAAGGACTGGGTGGGCTATTCCACAGGCAATGCAATCCTGAAGTCATGTGTCTTGAGATGTCACTGCTCGTGGTCGCATCAACATTGGTGAGTGACACCGTGGGAAATGATGTATAATAGGCGATGCATCGCAGAGAGAGAGAGAGAGAGAGAGAGGAGAGAGAGAGAGAGAGAGAGAGAGAGAGAGAGAGAGACAGACAGACAGACAGACAGACAGACAGACAGACAGACACAGAGACACAGACACAGACAGAGACAGACAGAGAGAGAGAGAGGGAGGGAGAGAGAAAAACAGACAGACAGAGACAGAGAGAGAGAGAGACAGTGAAGGGGAAGCGGGGGAGGGTGTTGGGGCAGACGCTCAGACATTGAAGCAATCACTAGACTTGGAGATACGGAGACAAGGAAAGACGTGGACACACAGACAGTGCAGACAAAGAGCGTCGCTTCCTAAAACGAGTAACTCAGAGAGCACGCAAAGACCTGAAGACATCATCAGGGCAGAGATCACATTTGTACTTACAATGGAATTGATTCTGTCGCGAGCGTGATATACTTTTCATCCCCGAAAGGTTCGTTCAGGCCACACTGTGCTAGTACAGATGTTTTTGTGTAAAACAATCTTTCACGGGAAAATCCCTAAGGTTCCATTCCGCCTGGTCATTGATCGCCAGACGACTCAAAAACTCGTGAGACACAGATTAGAATCTCACTGAAAAGACATCAAATATCATCGGAGGAGGGGGGGAGGGGGGGGGGAGGGGGTTATTCCACAGGGGAATATCCGGCAATCCTTTTTTGTCGGCGAGTGGATATTGCTGACTCTGTGTGTGTGTGTGTGTGTGTGTGTGTGTGTGTGTGTGTGTGTGAACATATAATGAATGACACTACGGAAAAAAAAAATCAGCACAACATTCTAGACAACTGGTCTGGGAGTAACAGTTATTGGATATTCTTTCTTTCTTTCTCTCTCTCTCTCTCTCTCTCTCTCTCTCTCTCTCTCTCTCTCTCTCTCTCTCTCTCTCTCAATTCTACAATTTCAAAGTTATTTTTTACTGGGAAATTATACTACTCTCTCTCTCTCTCTCTCTCTCTCTCTCTCTCTCTCTCTCTCTCTCTCTAAGTCTTAAAATTCTACAATTCTAAAGTTTTTTTTCTAAAGTTTGAAATGTACATAAAAGTCATTTATAACCTTTTTTTTCTGTGAATATCTGTACTCAGTAGTATTAGACAATTATTGTGAGATACTTGTACTGCATTAAGCAGCAAAGCTTTCCTAGTGTTCTCCTTTACGAGTGCCTGTTTACACATGCAGAAAGCGAAATAAAAATGCAAAGAACTGCCAGGATTTTGTATAAAAAAATTAATGAAGTGTCATTTTCTACATTTATATAAATGATGAGGGGCAGTTTAATCATATACACCGTATCCTGCCTTCCGTGATTAATTTGGGGATAGTAGAACATCATGTCTCGGGCTATCATTTAAAATCAAACACAAATTTAAACGCCCCCAACTTTAAATTGAATGTGTTGTTTCTCAGCAGTTCTCGTTATAAAGTGTTTGCTGGGAAGTCAGAGAAACAGTCCATTGATTAGCATATAACAAAGAGGAAAACCACAACGTATTATACTGGGATACTCAGGAAAAGACAACGACACCCGTACAGACCAGGACGTCCTGCAGGTGCAAAGTAACCGTAACAAAATATAAACGCACTTTGACACCGGATGTCAGTCAACTCAAGTCAAATCAAGTCAAGAATACTTTATTATCTCCGAAGAGAAATTAAGAGTGGCCATAAAAACATGACTGTGGATCTATTTTTGATAAATCACAAATCACACCCACCCGTCCACCCGCCTACCCACTCACACACATAGAAAATATATATACACACACTTATAAAAAAAAAGAGAAGTTGTCCGAACAGGATCTTATTGAAGTTCAGTTTTGATTCAGGATTTTTATGGAATTGGGAACAAGGATGTGTTTAGCTCTATTTGTTTTGAATTTGGGAATTTGGAATCTTCGTCCAGATGGTACAGCATTGTTGGTTTTTTTTTTTTTTGTATAAGACACAAGATAATGTCAGCGAAGTTGTTTCTTGAACAAAAGACAAACATACACAAATAACACATAAATGAAGCATGTGGGACACCCACAACAATGGGGAGAAAGCTCACTAACATATAACTCCTGGTCAGATACCGGTATTTCGAAACCTGATTGTTTTCTCCTCAGTGACCGCGGAAAGTGGTAATTTGACTTCTCTGACTTTTCGGTTTTAAGAAGAATGCTATACCAGAAAAAGGCTGGTGGGCAATACCATAGTATGTTTGTTGAGTTTTTCACAAGTGTCTTAAGAGGTTATCTTTTTATATTTTCTACTTTCACAAGAAAATGTAGCTTGTTTTGCTCTTTCATGATTTTCTTTTGCTTCTTAGGTGGCACCTTTAGTTAGTTTTTTGAAAACTCAACAAACATACTATGGTATTGCCCACCAGCCTTTTTCTGGTATAGCATTCTTCTTAAAACCGAAAATGCAGAGGAGTCAACGTGTGTGGTGAGCTTTCGGTCGTTGTCGGGGGATCAGCTGACCTTTCTTCCCACTATTTAAACCATCACAGTGCCATAGCGCATTCACGGATGTTCTTTTTCGTCCCAGTCACTTCTCTTCGACGTGAGTGCTGCCAAGCATCTGACTGAACGCACAAGGTGGACCAAGTGGAATCTTTATCATACAGGCAAACACGTTAGGAACGCTGCTTGTACAGAAGTGAATGTCAA
>JADBJO010005827.1:135000-140000 GCA_016801955.1 Conus betulinus
CAAAACAAAGCAAAAAAAAAAAAAAAGCAAACAAACAAACAACAACAACAACAACAACAACAACAAAAAACAAGATGAAGAAGGAATAAGAAATGGAGAGAAAGAAAGTAAAGTACTAACATAAAAACAGACCTTAAAAGCGGAGAAACATGCAGCTAGAGAGATGGGAAGCACACAGCTTCCGAGGGGTATCTCGCATGGAGATCGCTTAATAGCAAACGGGACTGATACCATCACGTCAATGATAACCCCCCCCCCCCCCCCCCCCCCCCCCCCCCCCCCCCCATCACTGTCTGCATTAGAAGGCCACCTCGTGCTCTCTTTGTTGCTCCCTCTATGACTAGATTTCCATGGCAGATCCTCGTTAGAACACGTTATCCTGGAAGGGACAGGAATAGCATAGCAGAATGTGGTTCGAAGGCTGTAAGGCTGTTGCTATGCATTGGGGACCCTTAACCCCATCAGTTATAGCACAATACACTGTGATACAGGCAGCTGAGGGCTGGAGACAGCTGGTGCACCATTCATCATTACGCTGCAGGCGGCGGTGCCGTGGCTCAGGGACCAGAGGCAGCGCCAGTGTTATACACTCTCCATCTTCTTTTCCTTTACTTCCATGAGGAATCATAGCGGCGCCACACAGACGAAACCTTCAGCGGGTTCATCCAGTTCTGTCTACCGTGTGTCAAGCCCTTGGTCTGCACAGATGGTTCCACTGTCCATTCTTTGATGCCGTCAATCCCTAGGTTTTCCTTTTCTTTCTTTTTTTTTTTTAAATTCATTTTCCTCTTTATTCTTAAAAAAAAAACCTTCCATCCGTAGCTCTGTCCGCCTGTCTATCGGTCTGTCTGTCTCGCTGTCTGTTTCTCTTTTTGCTATCTTTCTGTTTGTCTTCATTTCTTCATGTATGTATGTATGTATGTATGTATGTATGTATGTATGTATGTATGTATGTATGTATGTATGTATGTATGTATGTATCTATGTATGTGTGCATGTATATATGTACGTGTGTATGTATATATGTATGCATGTATGTATGTGTCTGTCTATATATCTATTTATCTGGTCATCGATTTTGATCTGTTTATTCATTTACATTTTTTTTTCCAATTTAAAATGATGTCAGAAGATCTTCAGATACTCCCCGATGTACGTCTAGTACTTGTGTTCCATTCGTGATGAGATCAACGCTTATCTGATATTCAGCACTTTGCAATAACACCTCCTTTCTTTTATGGCTTGGCTTCTGATTTCTCAGACGGTTAAAGGTCAATGCATGTCGACAGACCAAAAGACATCAGTGCAGGCAGGAGCTTGCGCCTGTCATGTTATGTTCATATGCTCATGTTATCGTCTTCCCAACGCCGTTTTAATCACAACAGTGTTGATGTTGTCTTCACTGTATTTGGGAGGATTGTCGGTTGTATGTATCCAACGCTAGAGCTGGATCCTCGCTTGGTGAGCAATTCAACAGTTTCTGCCTTCTGTCTGTTGCCAACTGTATCAGTAGAGATGGATGTGCTGAAGCTAGCCATCAGTTTAGTCTGCTTAGTGCTCATTTATATAAACAAGATTTTTTTTTCAGGGGTGGTGGGGAGGGGAGAGGGGGGAAGCAAGGTTTTTGTTTTGTTTTGTTTTGTTTCGCTTTGTTTTGCTTTTTTTTTTTTTTTTGAGGGGGGGGGGGGGGGGGGGGGGGGGGGGGGGGGGGGGGGGGGGGGGGGGAGGTAATTTTACAGCAAGAATGTTCGCTTTTCGAATGAATACGTACACATTTCATAAACCCACTCCACTCTCTTTCTGCCTGCCTGCCTGCCTGCCTGCTTCAACCCCTCCGTCCCAACCTCTCTCTCTCTCTCTCTCTCTCTCTCTCTCACTCTCTCTCTCTCTCTCACTTCTGTGCGTGTGTGTCTCCCTGTCTCTTTCTCTGTCTCTCTGTCCATCTCTGTCTTTCTCTGACTCTGTCTGTCTGTCTGTCTCTCTGTCTGTCTGTCTGTCTCTCCCTCTCTCTGCCTGTCTCTGTCTCTCTCGTTCACTCTTTAAAAAGTAGAAATCTAATGCCCAAACTTATTTACGAGAGAGAGAGAGAGAGAGAGAGAGAGAGAGAGAGAGAGAGAGAGAGAGAGACCAGGTGGAGGAAGGGGAAGGGGGGTGGTGGCAGACGCACAGATACAGACAATCGGTAAATATGGAGATGTGGAGAGAAAGACAGACATGGATAGAGAGCATGGCTGTCTCAGACTGGTAAAACAAAGAGCACTCAAAAACCTAATCAGCGCAGAGATCACTCGTATGTGCAATATGAACTGTGCTGTCACGTGTGTGTGCTATACCCTTCATCTCTGACAGGTTCAGTCAGATCACAATGAGCTCTCATGTATGCGTTTCTGTCAAACAAGATTTTTCACAGGTAACTCCTGTGATTCCAGTTTGTCTGGTTATTTTTCGTCAGGCAACTGCTAAACAAAAATCGTGACCTACAGCAAAGAATCCTATTGAACAAGATTCTGAATGCCCTGTGGGTTTGTGAAAGAAGGGTGAGTGGGTGGAGGGATTATTCTACGGGTAATGATGTCTGGAAATCCTGTTTGTAACTAAGTGGATCATGCTGTATTTGATCGTCGTGAACAACATGATGAAGTACTCTGAACAAGATTGAAAGGCATCTTGTGTGGCGGGCTGATGAGGAACAGTTACAAGGTTCTATCTTCTTAGCGTGCTTTTTTTTATATCTCTTCCCTTCCCACCCGCAATCTTTTGCATTCCCCCGTCTTTCTCTCTATCTGTCTGTCTGTCTGTCTGTCTGTCTGTCTGGCTCTCTCTCTCTCTCTCTCTCTCTCTCTCTCTCTCTCTCTCTCTCTCCGCTCCGCAAGGAAAAAAAAAAATACACAGACGAGGTGAATGTGCTGGAGAAAGGAAGTAATGCAAAACAGACCAATCCCATTTGTATTCAGCTGTAGAATTTTGCTCAGAAAGACTCAACGAGTTCACAACAGAAAGTTAGAGGCAATAAACAATGGAAGACACAGACTTTTGTCATCTAGAGAATGCTCACGAAAGAAAGTTAGAGGCAATAACAAAGGAAGACACAAACTCTGTCATCTAGAGAATGCTCTCAAAAGAGGGTTAGAGGCAAAAACGAAAGGAAACTACAGACTCTTGTCATCTAGAGAATGCACACAAAAGAAAGTTCGAGGCAAAAACAAAGAAGGACACAGACTCTGTCTTGTAGAGAATGCTTAAGAAAGAAAGGAAGAAATCGGAAAGAAACAGTACACTGCAATCAGGAGGTGTTCCCTAAATCCTCATTTGTCCACTCCAGAAATGTCTAGAGAATTTGGTGCAAAGCCATGTTGCCCCCACCCCCACCCCTCGCACACACACACACACACACACACACTCTCTCTCTCTCTCTCTCTCTCTCTCTCTCTCTCCAAAGAGAAAGGAACGGGAGCACGCTTACACACACAGACACACACAGACACACAGACACACACACACACACACACACACACACACAGACACACACACACACACACACACACACTTGACATTTAGACGTCATTGATGGTGCTGCCGCGTCTTCCCTTAAAGAAGGACTTTGTGGCCATTGGACTCGATCTTTCGTCACACCAATGAGAACGCTGCTGTTCTATAAACGGTGGTGTCTCTGTTATGATCTACGGAATTGACTGTTACTATCGTCGAGCCAAGAGCTAAGCTTCGAAGTCAGCCAGAAGCAGACATAATTCTTTTCAATAAAAGGTCGAACAATGAACTTGGTATGCTGCTGTGACGGGATATAATGTCTCCTATATGGTTTTCCCATTTTGCTGACGGGGTTTTTATTCGATCAGTTTTATATGTACAGAATAAAGTTTGCCTGCAATAGTATTATCCCGTGCCTATTTCTCATTCATAAAAACAACCAATCTGTCGTTGATAAGTGCCTTAAATGTCTCCGCTGAGTACTCGAATATCAAAAAAACACTACGGGATTTTGTTTGTGTATGTGTGTGTGTGTGTGTGTGTGTGTGTGTGTGTGTGTGTGTGTGTGTGTGTGTATGCGCGCGCGTGTGTGTGTGTGTGTGCGTGTGTGTGCGTGTGTGTGCGTGTGTGTGTGTGCGCGCGTGCATGTCTGTGTACATGACAATGTTTGGATTACTGAACAAGGGAGCTGACCTCTTGGATTGTTGACAGCTTTGCCATCCGTTGTGTCTTCAAGCCCATTCTGAAAAATTCCTGATAGGTTCTTCAGCAGCGTGTGTCTTCACAGTCTTCCTGTCAGTTTACTGTACCCTTCACTACGGAGTTTTTTTACGGAGTTTTATTTACGGAGTTTTTATTTACGGAGTTTTATTTGCCTTTGGATTCTGTTTTCAGCTCCTGATAGTGGGGGTATCACAGGACTATGGATACATTGTGCTATATTTTCATTTGATGCCAAGTGATGACTAATACAGTCAGCTGTATCCAGCTGGTTAGCTCGAGTCAGTGGACCGAAGGTCTCTGGGTGGATGGATGGGTGGGGGGATGGGGGGGGGGGGGGGGGGGTAGATGATGGTCACTATGTACTCTAGTGAACAATTTATATTCCTAATATAACATCCGTTTTCATTTCAGTTTCCTTCCTCTGAGCCATCCCCTTCCCTCTTCTTCCTTTTTCCCTATTTCTTTTCTAATCTGTTTTAAGCCATTGCCGCAATGATGAGGGGATTGTTATCCTACACTTGTTCCTATCCCGCACTTATTTCCCCCACTTCTTCTTTTTTTGGCTCAGTATATTGTATAGTTTATCAATCGGTGGGCGATGAGATCTTTAGAAAGAATATCCAAGGAAATTCTTTTCTGCACATTTTTTTAAGCCGCTATCAGCATTTTGGAGGCTTATGCTTTGTTTATTGAATAGTAGAGCTGACCCCTCTGGTATGTCATTTTGTCAACTCCCTTGTGTCTTTCAATGGATTGTACCCCCTATATTCATTACTCTCTGCAAAAAA
>JADBJO010005828.1:0-5000 GCA_016801955.1 Conus betulinus
ACCATCTTCTGACTTGTTCATTCTTTCAAAGATTCGCTTGTCTGTGGCTTCACTTCCCCCCCCCTCCCCTCTCTCTCTCTTCTCTCTCTCTCCTCTCTCCTCTCTCTCTCTCTCTCTCACCTCTTCTCTCTCTCTCTCTGTTTGTCCCATCTCCTTCTCTGTCTGTCTTTCTTGTCTGTCTCGCCTGTCTGTCTGTTCTGCCATCTCTCTCCTACTCTCTCCTTCCCTACTCTCTCTCTCTCTCTCCTCTCTCTCTCTCTCTCCTTTCTTTTCTCTTCTGTCTGTCTCTTCTTCTGTCCGGTCCGTTCGTCTGTCTGTCGGTCTCTCTCTCTCTCTTCGCCTCCTCCTCTCTCTCCTCTCTCTTCTTCTCTCTTCTCTCTCTCTCTCTCTCTCCTCTCATTCAGAATTTGTGATGTATCGCTGAATGTGGCACGATCAGTTTCGTGCGCATCGCTGATGCCTTTTGTGTTCTGTGTACGCATGTGCAAGCAGATGTTGTATGTGTGTATGAAGGGGGTCTTGTGTGTACACGTGGGACAGTGACCCGTATGATATGTTTGAGTGTCTAATGTTTTCTCGTATGCATATTTGTAAATTTTGTTTTTTCATTATGACGTGTGATTGCTTTGAAAAATTTCTCAATTTCTAACTGTTGCGTGGTTAAATCCTAAATGAACAGTACTGTTTCCTACACTTTTGTTGTTATTTCTTCCCTGTTGTCGCTGAATAATGGCGAAATGTTTCTTTTCCCCCCAATGCCATAGGATTGTATAGTAATGGCATTAAACTTTTTTCAGTGTCATGTCAGTCTCCTCTCTCTCTCTCTCTCTCTCTCTCTCTCCTCTCTCTCTCTCTCCTCTCTCTCTTTTCTGTCCCTTCCTCTCTCTCTCTCTCCCTCCCCCCCCCCTCTCTCTCTCTCTCTCTCTCTCTCTCTCTCTCATTTCCCCTTCTCCATATTGCTCCCTTCCTCTTTTCGTCTGTACCCCTCTCTCCCCCTTCCCTTTGTCCACACCTCCCCTCCCTCATCCCCGCCCCCTACCTCCACCCCACCCCTCCTCCCCCCTTCTCTCTCCTCCCTCTACTCATACCAACTTTGTAGACGTTGTTTGGCCAGTTGAATGCTCTCCCTTCACTTCCACTGACCGCCTCGCCGTCACCTTTCCAACCTTCATGGCGAACGAGCGTCAAGGGAATGTAACTCGTCTCCATATTGATTGTACGGGGGCAGTTATCTGTCGTAATGCATGCGGCCATGACAACTGAGCAAATCTCCTGGTGGGAGGGGGAACAAATGACCCCCGTCCTCTAGTTCTGCCCCATGGCGCAGAAAGTTATGAGAGAAGAAAAAAGATAATGAAAAAAAACATGTGATGAAAAGATAAAGGAACAAATACGAAATTAAAAAAAAAAAGTATGAAAAATGAAAGCTTCTGAAAAGAGAAGAAGAAGGAGGGGAAAAGGTTGAAAATACATAGAAAAAAAAAAAAAATCACATGGGAAGAGAAAAAAAAAACAGATAGAGAAACAGGGGGGAGGGGAGAGAGAGAGAGAGAGAGAGAGAGAGAGAGAGAGAGAGAGAGAGAGAGAGAGAGACAGACAGACAGACAAACAGATAAACACAGACACCAGACAGATAGACAGAGAGAGAGAAGTGTTAGGAGGAAAAAGATATTTATAAAAAAAACAAAAAAAACAAAAAACTCACACACACAGAGGGAAAACAGAGACGAAGAAAGATATAATCAAAATAGAGAAAACGAAAATGAATTTAAATGAAAGAATAAGGCAAAGGAAGAGAGAAGAGGATGGGGGGGGGGGGGGGGGGGGGGTAGGAGGTATGTGTGTGCATTTTCAATTCAATCATGTGAAAACAAGATCTGAAACATTGAAACAAGAACAACAGCAACAGCAACAAAACAACAGCATGCATTGATAATAATAGTGACAATAATAATAATAATAACAATAATAATGATAGTAATAATATTAACTACAAAAAATTATACTAATAAAAATAATAATGATACTAATAACAAATTTAGTTATAATTGTAATGATGATGGTAATGATAACAGCATCAACAACAACAGTTATAGTAATAATGGATAACAACAAGAATGATATTAATGATAGTGATAATCACAGTGATAGTGATTATAGCGATTATGATGAAGACGTGATAGCAATAACTATAATAATGCGAACAAAATAAAGTTTGCGTATATTCAGATCCCTCCTCTTTCCCTTCTCTCTGCGCACCATTCTTGTATTAAAAAGAAAAGAAAAAAAATTGTCAGGAGTGGGATTCGAACCCAGGCCTGGAGAACCAGACTGCGACCTGAACGCAGCGCCTTGGACCGCTCGGCCATCCTGACCCTGTGCGAAGTGGTGTTCCCAACGTATCAGTTCTAATCCGCAGTGCAAGCAGACTTCGACTTGCAGCTAAAAATAAACTCTCTCTCTCTCTCTCTCTCTCTCTCTCTCTCTCTCTCTCTCTCTATCTCACACACACACCACACACACACACACACACACACACACACACACACACACACACACACATTCAAACACACACACACATTAGCACTGACGTACTTTTTTACATCCAGTCCTCCCTGAGTAGGGACTACAACATGCAGTGAAATGAAATAAATGTAAAAGCAAACAGCAAACAAGGCGGTCATGCAATCATAATGGAACATCAAGTGAAAATAAAGAGAAATGAACATTAAAAAAAAAGCATAAACAATATAAACAAACAAATAAAAAATTAAATAAAAAAATGAAAATAATAATAATGAAGGGGAAGGAGAGAGTGGGGGGGGAGGTGGGCTGAGCTTGGGAAATATCTGGAAATGTACCCCAACGTACAAAAATTAGCATGTATAACAACAAACAGTAAAATGAATATGACAAAGTACGTACCTAATTGGGGGGGGGGGGGGGGGGCAGGCAGGCAGAAAGGCACGGGAGGGAGGAAGAGAGACACAGTGGAGGAGAGACAGACAGACAAATAGGGAGACAGTGACAGAGAGAAGGGGCGGGGGGTGAGGGGGGGGGGGGGAGACGGACAGATAGGAAGACAGACATGAGAGAGAGAGAGAGAGACAGACAGACAGGACAGACAGACAAAGTCAGATAAACAGACAGAAAAGACGGACACAGACATTCAGACAGAGAGAAAACTCCAGGCTCAGTCTAGATGTGGGAACTCAGTCTGACCTGTCACCGGGATGGGACAGCGAGCGCGTGGCCCGAGGCGGTCTCCAGGGTAACGCTTGTCGTTGGTTGGCAACGGGCTGCCTCGTGGCTGCGACGCTGCATGGAAAGGGAGACGACCGCGAAGAGAGCGAGGAACGCTGTGGTCCGGGAGGTGAAAGGAGTTGTCTGTCTTGCTCCGCTAGTGCGGTTTCCCCGCAATGTGTGTGTGTGTGTGGTGGGGGGGGTTTCCCCGCAATGTGTGTGTGGTGGGGGGGGGGGGGGGGGGGCACTGACCAATGCTAATAAAGCTTAGTGGCCGGGACTGTGAACTGAAAACGAGGCGAGGGAGGAGGGGGGGGGGGGTTGACTGGTGGATTAGACTTCGGTTGAGAGAGACGGAGAAAGAGAGAGGGAAGGTGAGACACAGAGAGTCAGAGACAGAGAGAGAGGGAGAGACACAGAGAGAGAGAGGAGAGAGAGAGAGAGAGAGAGAGAGGGGAACACAGAGAGAAAGGGGGGGGGGGGGAGGACAGAGAGAGGGAGGAGACAGAGAAAGGGAACAGAGAGAAAAGAAGACAAAGAGAGGGCAAGAGAGAGAAAGGGGGGGACTACACACACACACACACACACATACACGCGCGCGCGCACGCACGAACACATGCACGCACGCACACACGCACGCACGCGCGCGCGCGCACACACACACACACACACATACACACACACACACACGCACACACGCACACACGCACACACACAGAGTCTATCATTCTAAGAACTCGGTAGAACGTTTGACATGGAAAACGAGACGATGCAAATGATTTCCTGTTCTAGGTGAAAGCAGGCGGTACTATCACCATGTTGAATTCAGTTTGCTTCCACAAGTCAGCCACGTTTTGGTTTCTGGACTTTGTTCGGGGAAACAGAAAGCTCAAAGACTGGAGGACTGGTAATAAGTGTGTTGAGAGCTTGTAGGTCGCTCATGCTTTAGAAAGTAAGGTTACTGTATTTTGAGTGGATAGGCCTCTTTCCTTCTTTGTATTTGTCTTTTTGATTGGTGTGTGCGTGCGTGTGTGCGCCTGTCTGTCTGTCAGTCTGCCAGTTTATCTGTCTATCGCATCTAGTTTCTGTGTGTGCGTTTGCGTGTGTGTTGTATCATTTCAAAACTACCGATGCTCTCTCTCTCTCTCATCCCACAACGCTTCACCCCCGTGCCCCCCCCCCCCCCTCCCTCGTAACACTGCCCAAAACCACCGCCCTTTATATCCCTCCCCCCACCACCTCACCCATGTCCCTACCACCACCTCTCTCCCCACAAAATCCTCATTCCCTCACCCCCCCCCCCCCCCCCCCCCCACGCTTTCCATCTCCCTCTCAACAACTTCTCGCCCCTACCCCACCCCACCACCCACCTTACCCCTCCCTGCCGTCACCTCCCTCACCCCCCACCCCCCATCCCCACTCCAAACCCTCGATCTCCTCCCCCTCCCTCTCAAACGCCTCCACCCTTACCTTACCCTCACCTCCACCCCTTCTCCCCATCCCCCACCCTCTCCCCACGTCACCCTCACACCCCACAACCCCTAACCATCCCCCCACCCCCTTTCCCTCCTCCCCCATCCTTCTCGAACACCTCCTCCACCCCTACCTTAACCCTACCCCCACCTTCACACATCTCCCTACCAACACCTCTCCGCCCTTACCCCCTCACTCACACCCCTCACCACCCTACACCCCCCCACCCCTACATCCCCTTACCCCCCTCACCCACACCCCTCACCACCCTACACCCCAACCAC
>JADBJO010005828.1:12500-22500 GCA_016801955.1 Conus betulinus
TCATCAAATCCAAGGACAAGACAGAGTGTGTTACTTTTTTGTAACAGTTTCGACAGGACTACTACTACTACTACTACTACTACTACTACTACTACTACCACCGCCCACCACCACCATTACCACCACTACCACCCCCACCGCTGCTGCAGCTGCTACTATCGCATAATTATTCCATCTTCAGCAATTCCTTGTCCTCTACCTCCCCCCCCCCCCTCCACTCCCCCCCGTCCGCCCCGTCCATTCTGTCATGTTTTTAGAGAGTGTGTTTGTGTGTGTGTGTCTGTGGGGGGGGGGGGGGGGGGGGGGGGGGGGGACCCGTTGACCACGAACAATTTTTTCGTTTTGTTTTTGTTTTTGTTTTTTTTTCATCGTGGTCGTCGTCGTTGTCATTGTCATCACCGTGTTGTCCTAAATTTTTTTTTTCAAAGCTGCTGAAACAAGCGGCAACGGATTATGGAGGAGTATTTGTTCCTAATAATGATACTGTCAGAGGCTGAATCCTCCTCCTCACAACACGCGACAAGCACAAAAGCGCGAGCCAGGGCGGAAAAGGCCTGCTTTCCGGCCGGTGCACTAGAGGCCAGGCCCAGGCCAATCTCAGGCCAGGCCAGGCCAGGCCAGAAATTTACTGCCGCTTTCGAAGAAGCCACCCAAGCCGAAAACCGGAATGTCGTCCCCTGTCAATCGAAGGGAGAGAACTCGTCGCAAAGCCCTCACTGCGCACTGCGAGTTACTGCCGCGGGCTTACTAGGGCGAATCAATCGAAGCAGAAAGGAGCAGCCCGAGAGAGAGGAGAGGAGAGAGAGAGAGAGAGAGAGAGAGAGAGAGAGAGATGTTGACTTGTGTAGGGGAAGAGAACAACGATCGACTGTCGAGCTAAGATAGAGGAAAGCCCTGTGAGTGAGGAACTACTGAGAGAGGGTAAATTTATGGCGGTGGTCTGTCTGTCCGTCTCTCTCTCTCTCTCCTCTCTCCTCTCTCTCCTCTCTCCTCTCTTCTCTCTCTCTCTTCTCTCTCCCTCTCTCTCTCTCTCTCTCTTCCCACCGACGTGCGTGTGTGTGTGTGTGTGTGTGTGATGTGTGTGTGTGTGTGTGTTGTGTGTGTGTGCATGCGTGCGTACGTGCATGCGAGCGTGCGTGTGGGTGTATATATGAGTGTGTGTGTGTGTTGTGTGTGTGTGTGTGTTGTGTGAGAGAGTTGAAGTATGTAAGTGGATCTTCTTTACTGTTGATACGAATCATCGCTGTTGAAGTTACAATCGGTTTTTATTTGTGTAACAGTATTCCATGTCTGAAGTTTCCTTAGTCCCATTGGGGACAGGGAAACAAGTGGAAAAAAAGATTCTTCTTGCTCTTGGGTATAGTTAGGTTAACACTAGGCTAAAGTTCATCAATTCATCACTCCATGAACTCTCCTTCCCTTGGGGTCTCCCCTTCCCCCCCCCCCCCCCCCCTCCCCCCTCTCCCTCTCTCCTCTATATGTTTGTCTATCTCTCTCTGTCTGGCTGCCTCTCTCTCTGTCTCTCTCTCTCGGTCTCTCTCTCTCACTCCTCTCTCTCCCCTTTCTCTCACTTACGCTCCCTCTTCCCCCCCCCCCCCCCCCACCCCCCCCCCCCCCCCCCCCCCCCCCGTCCATCCCTGCCCTCCCCCCCCTCTCCACCCCCCCCCCCCCCCCCTCTCTCCCCCGCTCCCCATCCCTCTCCGGTCTCATCTCCATCTCTCTTCCCGCCTCTCAGATCATCTCTCAGATCTCTCTCTCTCTCCTCTCTCTCTCTCTCTCTCTCTCTCTGTCTCTGCCTGTAGGTCAGACAGCCAGTTAGA
Organism: Conus betulinus; assembly: GCA_016801955.1. Classification (NCBI taxonomy): domain Eukaryota; kingdom Metazoa; phylum Mollusca; class Gastropoda; order Neogastropoda; family Conidae; genus Conus; species Conus betulinus. The sequence continues at coordinate 14,321 of JADBJO010005828.1, forward strand.
GGTCGCGGCTAGTTGTCTGAAGTGTCCAGTGTCTCGTGCCGATGGCCGAAGTTGGCGTCAGCGAGGAGAGCTGGGCCTGACCAGTGCCGATGGAATGGACAACACCACACAGCTGTGAGGCTGCAGGGACCTGCCGCCGTCCCTGTTCGCCGTCTGAGGTTGAGCCTTCACGTCTCTTCTCACGCACACACGAGCGCGCGGAGGTTGGGTGTTGTGGGCGGGGAGAGAGGGGGGTGGGTGGGTGGAGGTTTTTGGTGCTGGAGAAGATGGAGGGGACACGTCGGAAGGGGGTAGGGGGTGTGTTGCGCAGGGGTGAGGGGGTGCAAGTGGGGTGGGGGTAGTGTTTTGACTACAGGTTATGCTGTCATCCTCTTTCGTTTTGTGTGTGTGTGTGTGTGGTGTGGGGGGTGGGGGGGGTTCGTGTGTGTTGTGTTTGTTTGTGTGGAGGGTGGTGGGGATGGGGTGGGGGGGGGTGGGGGGGGGGGTGGGTGGCGTTTTGTGTGCTGTCGGTGTCTGTTGTCCTTGTGGTGTCCGGTTTTTTTTGCTTGCCTCTCTCTCTCCTCTCCTCCTCTCTCTCCCTCTCGTCCTCTCCTCTCCCTCCCTCCTGCCCCCCCTCCCTCTCCCGCTCTCTCTCCCTCCCCTCCCCCCCCTCCCCTCCCCCTCTCTCCTCTTCCCTCCCTCCCCTCTGCTCTCCCTCCTCCCCCTTCTCCCCCCCTCCTCTCCCCTCTCACTCCCCTCCTCACCTTCTCCCACCTCCCTCCCTCCTTCCCATCTCTCCTTCCTCTCCTCCTTCTCCCCTCACGCCCCCCCCTCTCCAGCCTCTCCCCCATCCCCCCCTCCCGCTCCTCTCCTCCCCCCCTCCCCTCTCTCTCTCCCTCCTCCTCACATCCTCTCTCTCTCTCTCCCTCTCTCCCTCCTCTCTCCCTCTCCTCTCCTTACACGAGGCCACACAGGGGCCGCAAACACAACACACGAGGTACACACACCCACAGCTGCGACGGGACGAGCAGGGCACACACACGGGGTGGCACACAACACACGGGGCAGGGGGGGGGGGGGGCAACCGGACCTGATTCCTGCTTGCATGCACGTTCGCCCTCGCTCACACGAACACACACACACACACACACACACCCACACACACACACCACACACACACACATATACACTCACTCATCACGTTCTTCACACACACCCACACGCACACCTGCAAAGCAGATAACGTGATCCACTGAGATTCCTGCCACATGGATCTTGAAAGTTGTGGCAACATGACAGTTTCCCAGAATGTATGACCTGACACGGCTGTTTCTTCAGTTGGTGTGCCGTCCTGCCAGCTGGCAGCTACTACGCCCTACATTGCTGTGGCGTTGTATGTCCTCAACATGCTGTTATACTGCTTCGGTTACGCGCACACACGTACGCACACGCACGCACGCGTGCGCGCGCGAACACACACACCCACACACACACACACACACACACACACACACCACACACAACACACACGCGCGCGCGCGCGGCATCGCGCGCGCGCGCGGCTCACACACACTCACACACACGCACGCACAAACGCACACACACACACACACACACAAAACACACACACCACACACACACACACACATCTTTTTCCTCGCTGGAGTCGCATGCACGCACGCACGCGCACACACACACACACACACACACACACACACACACACACACACACACACACACACACACACACACACACCGCACTCACGCACGCACGCACGCACACAACACACACACACACCCACGCATCTTTAACTCGCTTGACTCGCTGGCCAGCAAAGGTTCAGTTTCACTTACGGATAACACGGTCCTTGCTGCTCGTTGTATTCCACATCGCTTCAAACATCTTCATCGCTAATGCTTCCTGGTTGATTGGTATTAAATATCTGCTTACGTTAGAACGAGGGGAAAAAATGGAGCGGGGAGGGGGGGGGGGGGGTGGGGGGGGAGTGGGGAGGAATCTGAGAAAATAAAAGCACAGCGAAAGTCATTTTGACTGTATACGCTTAAACCTTCTATGCTCTCTCTCTCTCTCTCTCTCTCTCTCTCCTCTCTCTCTCTCTCCGTTCTCTCTCTAAGCCTCTTCGCCTCATCATCTCTCTCTCTCTCTCGCTGTTGTGTGTGTCTTTCTGCGAAATTTCTGTGGAAAGTTTTAGTCAGAAGACACTCTTCGAATGAAATTAGATACCATTAAAGAAATGCTGAATATGTCTGCTGCAGTAACAGACGGTGTAATGAAACCAAAAGATTCAGCTGCTGTGTATGTGTGTGCGTGCGTGCGTGCGTGCGTGCTGCGCGCGCGCGTGTCTGCGTATCTGTGTGTGTATGAGTGTGTGTGTGTGTGTGTGTGTGTGTATGTGTGTGTGTGTGTGTGTGTGTGTGTGTGTGTTGAGGAGAGAGAGAGAGAGAGAGAGAGAGGAGAGAGAGAGAGAGAGGGAGAGAGAGAGATGAGAAAATGTGTGTGTCAGAGAGAGACAGAAAAAGGAGAAAATGTGTGTTGTGTGTGTGTGTGTGTGTGTGTGTGTGAGGAGAGGAGAGGAGAGAGAGAGAGAGAGAGAGAGAGAGAGAGAGAGAGAGAGAGAGAGAGAACGAGACAGATGAGAAATGTGTGTGTCAGAGAGAGACAGAAAGGAGAAAATGTTGTGTGTGTGTGTGTGTGTGTGTGCGTGTGTGGTGTGTGTGTGTGTGTGTGTGCGTGTGTGTGTGTGTGTGTGTGTGTGTTATGGATCCAAACGTAAATAGAAAACAATACTCGAGGAACGTGTAACTCGTTCCTACAGAGAAACAGTGACATACAGACGTCACTCCAAACCCGCACCACTGCAGCAAATTTTCAAATGCTTTGTTTGCAACATTTCCCACCCCATCCCTTCTGTCCTCCCCCCCCCCCCCCCCCCACCCCCCCCACCCCCCCCCCCCCCCCCCGCCCCCTTTCATCTCCCTCACAACGTTCTTTTCATCGCACAATGGTCATGCAATTTACAGTAAGGAATAATGGGATGTGCATTACCATGTTTCAGCTGCCGGAGTAGTAGAGAGAGAGAGAGAGAGAGAGAGAGAGAGAGAGAGAGAGAGAGAGAGAGAGAGAGACCAAATGAAATATTGGGGAGTAGAGATATCAAACTGTTACTGGATGAAATTTTAATTCAAAGGAAAAATGATGCCCGGATAATGTTAATAAAAAAAAAAAAAGAAAGAAATTGGACGAAAGTCGATCGGGAATGGAGTCGTATAACTTCCCAGACTTTCTGGGTGAAAGAATTAAATATAAAGAAGAAATAATAAAAAGAAGAGGTACCCGCAGCATCCCAGCTCGCTTCATTTTGATCTGCGCAGTCGACCGACTTGATCAATGCTCGAGGGTTTCGCCTCCAAGCGCGAGCGAGTGACGCTTGTCGGCCGCCACCCGGTGGTTAGCCGGGCGCAGAACTAAGTTCTCGTCTGCCTTGCGCGCCAAATTTCTCCCCCCGACCTCGCCAGTCCTTCAAGGGAAATAACTGTGTTTTTACCGCGAGAGAGGAGCGAAGGGCCGTAACTCTCAGGCCGGTCGTCAAGTTTTGTGGCAGACGACACGACACGTTCAGTGACTGACTGGAGAAAACGGTCGGGGGGGTTGTTGTGTTGTTGGACAGCTAACGCGTGCCCTCGACGACGACGGTGGATGCGAGTGTGTGTGTGTGTGTGTGTGAAGCAGTGAAGGGGAGGCCTGTTTTCTGTGGTTTCTGGTGTGTTTTTTTTTTTTTGTTGTTGTTGTTGTGAAGATGGTGGTAACGATGATGATGATTCTGTGGAAGAGTTTTCAGCGGCGGTTTGTGGGAGTACTGGTGGTGCTGACGTTGGTGGTGATGGGGACACTGACGGTGACTGTGGACGCAGCGGAGGCTGGGCCCAATGGTAAGTCTTTTCGGATTTTGTATCGTTTGTTGTGTTGATTCTTTAACAAAGCATGTTTTGTCTGTCCCATCTTTCTCTCCATCTTTCTATCTTTCATTCCATACTTTCTTTATGTATTCACCTTGTATTTTCTCTCTTTCGAGCTTGGCGTTTCTTCTTTGTAAGCTGTCCTCAGTTTCTCGATTTTTGTTTCATTTTTTTTTTGTTTACTCTCTTTTTTTGGTTTTTCTTCTATCTTTTAACATTTTACCTTACGTCCTTCGGTCCATTTTCTTTGTTATTTTATATACTTTCATTTTTACTTATTTCTCCTGTGGCTTAACCTTGTAACCTTTCACCTATCGTTTCTTGGGTTTATTCTTTACTTATTTATCTCCTTTGGTCTGTTCTAGCTTTTATCGTTATGTCTCTCTCTCTCTCTCTCTCTCTCTCTCTCTCTCTCTCTCTCTCTCTCTCCCCCCCTCTCTCTCTCTCTCTCTCTCCTCTCTCTCTCTCTGCGCTGATCTACTTTGTTTTAAATACTATTTCTCTCTTACCAGCGTTTTTCACCTTACAACCTTCTTTATTTTCTTTGCTTATTTCATTTTTTTAAACATATATATTTCTTTCTTTTCGTCTTTTCTTCTACATCTTTCAGTGTTTTGACCTTCATTCAGTTTCTTTCTTGTGCATTTTCTTTCAGCACTGTTTCTCTTTTCTTCAGTTTTTCTTCTGTCTCTCATTCCTTGGTTTCTTTTTATCTTTTCTTCCTTTTTTTCTTCTTACTACCTCACACATTTTCCTGTTCTCGTTTGTTTGTTTGTTTGTTTTTTTTCTTTTGTTTCTCTGTCTTCCATGTTCTTCTTCCTTCCCTTTCAGCTCCTTCCTCCCGTGTCTCTCCACACATTGTCTACTGTCTTCCTCCCTCCACACATTGTCTACTGTCTTCCTCCCTCCACACATTGTCTACTGTCTTCTCCCTCCACACATTGTCTACTGTCCTCCTCCCTCCACACACTTGTCTACTGTCTTCCTCCCTCCACACATTGTCTACTGTCCTCCCCTCCCTCCAAACACATTGTCTACTGTCTTCCTCCCTCCACACATTGTCTACTGTCTTCCTCCCTCCGCACATTGTCTGCTGTCCTCCGCACATTGTCTGCTCTTCCTCCACACATTGTCTACTGTCTTCCTCCCGTGTCTCTCCACACATTGTCTACTGTCTTCCTCCCGTGTCTCTCCACAAATTGCATAATGTCTTCCCTGTGCTGTGTCTTCTTTTTGTGACCACCACAATTTCCTGTGCTTATTATTTGTTGTGTCTCTGAACTTCAACCACAGAAGAGTTTTTTTTGAGGGTATGGCTTTCAATGGTTGTGTAAATTGACACGTACACATAAAAACTGTGCGTGCTGTCTCGCCTACTCACTCAAGCACGCACGCATATGCAAACACACATACGCACACGCACGCACGCACACACACACACACACACACACACACACACACACACACACACACACGCTCGCGCGCGCGCGCGCGCGCGCGCGCGCGCGCGCGCGCGCGCTCGCACACACACATATGCGCGCGTTATCACTCTCTCCCTCAGTTTCTGTTTCTCTGTATTCGTCTTACTCAATACTGCTCTGTTCATGTACGTTTGTATGTATGCATGTTTGTCTGTCTGTCCGTCCGTCCGTACGTCAAATTCTGTCTGTCTGTCTGTCTGTCTGTCTGTCTGTCTGTCTGTCACACACACACACACACACACACACACACACTTGCACATGCATCCATGCACACACATACACTTTAACATATATTGACAATTTGATATGGACAACGTAGATAGTCCATGAAAAATCAGAGACACATTTGATGATTATGATGACCATGACGATGGTGATGATGATGATGTAGATGTTGATGTTGATGATGGATGATGATGATGATGATGATGATGATAATGATGATGATGATGGTAATGATTGTGATGGTGAGATGATGATGATGATGGTAATAATGATGATGATGATGATGATGATTACGATGGTGATGATGATGATAATGGTGATGATGAGGAGGTTGGCGTAACTGGACAGTTTTTTTTTTTTTTTGTACCTTTGGGGTAATCAATATGATTATAGCACACACGTGAACTTATGTCAGTGGTCCTTTGTCCTGTATATTATTGTTGTTATCATTGTTTTGATTGTCATCATTATTATTATCATTAATATTATCTTTATTATTATACATTTTTGTATATCATTATATTATTAGTAGTAGTATTGTTAGTGTTGGTATTGTAAATCATATAGGAGATGGAGTTTTGTTAACGTCCTAATGGGAATAATGCATTTAACCTTAAGTCTTCGTTAAAAAAAAAAAGTCCGAAAAAAAGTTATGTTCCACAGAGACAAACACGCGCGCTCACATTCTCTCTCTGTCTCTCCCTCTCTCTCTCTCTCTCCTCTTCTCTCTCTCTCTCTCTCTCTCTCTCTCTCACACACACACACACACACACACATGAAATAGATACATGGACACACACACTAAATGAACAAACACACGGACACACATTAATTATGCACACACACACGCACGCGCGGCGCGCGCGCGCGTCCCCCCCCCCCCCCCCCCCCCACACAACACCCCCCCACTCCCCAACCCCCCCAGACCCCCCACCCCCCAACACCCACCCCCCACACCCACCCCCCCCCCCCCACCCCCCCCCCACCCCCCCCCCCACACCACACACCCCACCCCCCCACGCCACTCCACACCCCACACACCCCACACACACACAAAATCCTCTAACCTCTCTCCAACCCCTCCCCCCCAAACACACACACACCCCCCACCACCCACACACCACCACACACACACACACACACCACACACACACACACCACACAAACACACAAACACACACACACACACACAACGCACACGCACACAACAAACACACTCTCGCTCACACTCTCTCTCCTCAACTCTCTCTCTCTCTCTCTCTGTCTCTCTCTCTCTCTCTCTCTCTCCTCTCTTCTCTTCTCTCTCTCTCTCTCTGTCTCTCTCTCCTCTCTCTCTCTCTCTCTCTCCTCTCTCTCTCTCTCTCTCTCTCAATGACCCCACTCACTCATGCATATACAGATGGATTTTACGGGACTGTTCAACATACACTATTTACCGCCAGACGTTCAGGGCACTTTATGTCGCTGCTCATAACTGGATGCATTTTGAACGCTATGTACAAACACGATACAGGCATTGTACCAGGCTGACACAAATTGCCGCCATCTATACGTCCACCCCATCTGACTTTCGTCTCTTTCCAAGCGGTAGTTCCCGGCAGCCAGTCCAACCCCCCCCCCCCCCCCTCACTCCCCCCCCCCCCCCCCCCCCCCGTTCCTACCCCATATACCCCCTACCCCCCCCCCTCCCCCCCCCCCCCCCAAACCCCCTGTTCCTCGTGTCTTCTTCCCACTAGTCTAATTCCCATCTATTTCTCTCTGTCTCCGTCTCTCTCTCTCTCTCTGCCTCTCTCTTTCTGTCTTTCTTTTTCTCTCTCTCTCCCTCTCTCACTCTCTCTCTTTCTCTTTCTGTCTGTCTGTCTGTCTGTCTGTCTGTCTCTCTATCTCTTTCTCTCTCTCTCTCTTTCTCTCTCTCTCTCTCTCTATTCTCACCCATCACCCACAAATGATACTCTTTTAGAAAAAAAAAAAGAAGTAGAAGAGTATAAAAAACATAATGTCGCACAAAATAAGCCACTCATATTTCTTGATAAAATGGCGCGTATACAAACCGCTATTCGCTGGCACTTACATCCGCGCGCACGCGCGCGCGCGCGTGCGTCTATGTGTGTGTGTGTGTGTGTGTGTGTGTGTGTGTGTGTGTGTGTGTGACAGAGAGAGAGAGAGAGAGAGAGTGTGTGTGTGTGTGCGTGTGTATGTATGTGTGTGTGTGTGTGTGTGTGTGTGTGTGTGTGGAGTGATGCTATTGCGGTTAATGAGGAGTAAGATGCGTCGTTCTGTTCACGTGACAACAGTCTCTTTTTGTGTGTGCTCATATTATTTAGAACATTGTGGCCATTTGAAGACTTTTGAATTTATGGTTAACGAAATCAAAACATGAGCAGGACACTCAGTCTCCGCCGCTCCCCCCCCCCCCCCCCCCCCCCCCCCCCCCCCCCCCCCCCGCCCTCTGTGTCTCTCTCTTCTGTCTGTCTTCCTCTGTCTCTGTCTCCCACTGTCTGTCTGTCTGCCTGTCTG
>JADBJO010005828.1:27500-35000 GCA_016801955.1 Conus betulinus
TTTATTCAACAACAAGCCCTAGGCTTACACTGTACTCAAATAGAACACTGACAATATATTGGCGGTGACAATACATTTACAGTACACCACACGTTTCACCACAGAGTTGGGATTTTTTAAAGGGACATCAAAAAAGACAACAGAAGAAGAGAAATGAAATGAAATAAAATGAAAAATAGGAGGAAAGGTGGGGAAGCAACAATCACATCAACAACAAGAAGATAGTTTACGTGAACAATCTGCAAACAAGAGAGAGAGTTGCATTCGTTGTTCAATCTGATTGGGAAACCCTAAAAGTATGTTACAACTCCCCCACTTCACCCTATCCCATCCTTCATCCCCCAGTTGTTTCCCCACATGCTATGTGATGACAAACACTTAGTGCCAGTACTGGTGCCCCTTCGGCCTCGCCTGGGGAGGGAAGGAAGCTTGCATACCAGCCGCAACATTTGAGCCACGCATGACAGATCACGTGACGTTCGCCTTTACTGAAAACATCCTTTCTGACCTGCGGGATATTCAGGCAACACACGTCCAGGCGCTGAATAATAGATGACGTTCGCAGATCTTTGTGTTTCCGGCACAAAGGAATACCGGCAGTTGTGCACGAAGTGCTTCAATAACGGAAGTAACACTGCGGATCTGAACATTGGACTTTTTTTCACAATCAGCCGCAGGTGCAAAGCAGCATCCCCCCCCCCCCCCCCCCCCCCCCCCCCCCCCCCCCCCCCCAGCGACATTCTCTTGCATATAAAATCAGAGACAGCCATTTGTTTCTCCCATTTCCCAGCTTTCGGTTTTCCAAGACACATTTCCACGGCTTTGCTGAGTGCAGGAAAGACTGAGAGAAAGCAGACCTGATAGATAAATTACCAGAAAAGAGGAGATTTTTTGAGCGGTACGCCGGTCGCTTGCGAGTTCAGTGGATGCCAGAAAGATCTCCCGGTGAAAGGCATGGATAGTTCTATCGGCCGAGTCGACACTTGCCCAGTACATTCACATCCCTTTGAACGAAACACCTCTAAGGGCAAACAGCCGTGCCTTCGGGCTTTGGAGTATACTCTCTCGTCCCATTGGAACAGGCCAACGCTTGTTGTGATCGTGATTGATTGCCTTCGTTTCCACCGAACGTAAACAACTTCATCGCCGACTGGAATGTGACTCCAGCCCCGCCTTATCATTGTCGTTTCCACGGAAACGTAGCGCGACACAACAGGGGGGGGGGGGGGGGGGGGGGGGGGGGGGGGGGGGGGGGAGAAAAAGAAAAAAAAAAAAATCACCACCGCAGAAGGAGACGGTAGATTGAAAACATGAAACTCGACTACCCGGGGATTGTGTTTGTTCGTTCTGTGTTGTGAACAGAGATGGGTTTGTGTTTGTTCGTTCTAACCCGGGGTGCGCTCCAGTGTCGACCCTGGGAGGAGCGTGGTCGGAGACCCTGGCGATGAGAGAGCCACCGTGTCATTTTCTTCCTCTGTCTTGGCCATCGATCTGACAAATAGCTTTTCGGAGGGGGCTTTTTTTTTCCTTTCTTTTCTTGATTTTTCTCCATTTCTGGCTGGGTATTTGATTCTACTTTTTTTTTTCCCCTTTTAATCTATATATTGATGGTGGTGGTGGTGGTAGCGGGTTTTTTTTTCTTTTGTTTTATTTGTCTATTTATTTATTGTCGTCATATCTTAGCTTCGCGCCTCTCATCCCCCCCCCCCCCCCCCTCCCCCCCACGCCCACCCCACCCCACACACAGCCACACCCTAGCCCGTCCAGACCAAGCCCCAGTAGCAGCAGGAGCAGTCTGCAGAGGGCAATCAGTATCTGGCTGTCATGAGACCACTCTCCGGAGGAGACACCGCACACCGCCGCTGAGTCCTTTCTGTTGGTGTTCAGTGACGCCTGTTTCGATAAGGGGACACCGCACCGCCGCTGAGTCCCTTTCTGCTGGTGTTCAGTGACGCCTGTTTCGATCCGCATACGCAGGACACCACCTTCGCCTCATCCCCCTAACGGACAATAAGTATATCTAGTTGCCGAGCCAACGTGAATGAGTGCTTTTCTCCCCTCCCCCCCCCCCCCCACCCCCCACTCCTAATCAGCTGGCGCCACCGCCTCCGTCCAGCGACGGTCCCCAGGAACATTACGATTCTAAGGGCTACCACGCGGCCCGGCCATGGCCATGGATATAGGGAGGAAATCAAAACATTGTCAGCAGTTTTGTTGACCTTTTTTCTTAAGCTGTTGTTTGGTTCAAGCGAGTAGGCATGAAACTGACTGATTCATTTGAACAACCTTTGGGAACAACAGGTTTTGTTTTTTTTGGGGAAACACTTAGTTATTTGTCTGTTTCTTTGGTTGGTTTGCTTATGTCTTAGTTTTTAATTCCTTCTAAATCTGTCCAGGGTAGTGAGTGGTACCTGTATCTCTGTCTCTCTCAGTCACTCTGTCTCTCCCTGTGTCTCTTTCTCTCTCTCTCTGTCTCCCCCCCCCTCTCTCTCTCTCTCTCTCTCTCTGTTTGTCTTTGCCCTGTCTCTGTCCCTGTCTCTGTCTGTCTGTCTGTCTCTGTCCTGTCTCTGTCTGTCTGTCTTTCTCTCTCCTCTCTGTGTCCCCCCCCCCCCTCTCTCTCTCTCTCTCTCCTCTGTTTGTCTCTGTCTCTGTCCTGCCTGTCTGTCTGTCTGTCTGTCTGTCTCTCTCTGGTCTCTCTCTCTCTCTCTCTCTCTTGCAAGAACAGATTGGAAGATGAAGTTAAACATAAAATCTTAATCTTTGATTGAATAACATCTTCTGAATTCTCTCTCTCTCTCTCTCTCTCTCTCTCTCTCTCTCTCTCTCTCTCTCTCTCTCTCATCTCTCTCTCTCTCTCTCTGTAGTCGTTTAACCTTTGTTAATACTTGCTAAAACTTGGCAAGTATGGCCACAAAGCACACTTTAATCAATTTGCGCTATGAAAAACGTTTAATAACCTCACCAGAACTTTTTAAATTATTTATCAAGTTATCTGATGCTCAGGTACAGCCAATGGTTCAGTATGATTCTGAGTTATAGGGGACGGGTAAAGGTGCGATTTAATATGATCTTGGTCATACCTTTGCGCAAAAGAGATTCTTGGTGTTGACAGACGAACTCCGAATGACTTGCTGGTGGTAAGACAACGTAACACCCAGTCTGTCTTGTTTCCTGTCGTTAGGTGCACTGGCTGTTGGTTAAAGGTTGTACACAAGAAGGACAACAGAAAACCTTTCAGAGCGAATAAGTCGTTGTTTGATCCAAATGCGAGAGGCGTGGAAAACTGTGTTACAGTTTGGTTTTGTTTGGACACGGATTTGGTTTTGTTTGGTCAAGACAAAGTGTTTGTGATGTTGCTATTTTCATCCATGTTCATCGCCAAAGGTTAATAAGCTGCAGTTGGCGGGAATGGTCTGTTCACATTCGCTGCAGTGGTTGGGTTTAATTTTCACAGAAATGTCTGCAGTCACCCCTGACCTTCAGCTTGATGTAAAGCTCGATATGATTCAGCCTTGCTACATTGGAATTGTGCAGTCTCTCGTGACAGATAGGAATCTTCCAAAAAATGGTCATTTAGTTCCTCCAGTAGTAATGATGGCCCTTCACTCATTGATCACTTTCCGTTTCTTTCCAACCATTGTTATTAGTACCAACACCACTACCTATAACTATGAATGAAACATCTGAATCTGAATTTTTTTTTGTCTCTGTCTGTTTGTCTTTCTGTCTGTCTGTCTGTCTCTGTCTGTCTGTCTCTCTCACTCATTCACTCACACTCACACTCACTCACTCAATCACTCACTCACTCATTTGCATGATTTAGCTTAGCAGGGAGAGATTGTAAGGAATATAAGCCATGGGTAAAATCTTAATCCTTGATTGAATGGGTTTTTTTCTGAGTTTGCACCTTGCTCTGCAACTTGCCCCCCCCCCCCCCCCCCTACCCCCACCCCCCCCCATCTCTCTCCTCTCTCTCTCTCTCTCTCTCTCTCCCCCCCTGTCTCTCTCACATTCTCTCACTCTCTCTCCCTGTCTCTCTCGTCTCTCTTCACTGTTCCTCCCAGTCCCACTCTCCCCCCCCCCCCCCCCTCTCTCTCTCTCTCTCTCCTCTCCTCTCTCTCTCTCTCTCTCTCCCTCTCTCTCTCTCTCTCTCTCTCTCTCTCTCTCCAAACGGTGCTGAAAGCTGAGTTTGACCAAGCTCATCAACATCAAGAAGAGATCAGCAGTGATACCAAGCATTTCCCATTTCATGGGCAGAGCCCATGAGGCACGTGTCGATGCTGAACACTCTGCTGGCCAGGTGCTTCCATTGGTAAAGCAGCTAATGCGCGCGCTGATGTCAGGATTTAACGACCTCCAGGACACCAGTGTTTAAAAAAGGAAACCCCAAAGACCAGAAAGTTTGTGAGACTGAAAGAAAATTATGAAAGTGGGACCCAAGTGCTTTTTTTAAAAGAGAAAGATCAGAAAGTTTGTAAGAGGAAAGGAAATGCAAAATGATCCCATCAGTTTGAACTGGCGCACGCCGCCCCACTTGTGACTAGAACAGCACTGTCTCTGGAAGTGCATGGGACTTGGAAAGACTGATGAAAAAGAACAACATTTAGTCTGTACACACTGGTGTTTGGTATGTTTGGTTTGATCGGAGAGAGGGGAGGAGGGCTACAACAGTAGAGAGAAAGCATTCCAAGTCTGCCTGACGTTCAAACTGCATGCTGAAATAGACTCATCACTGCAGTGTGCCTTGTGTCTAGTGCGGGTTTATAGAGCAGCGATACTAACCACAAACAGCAGCACAACAATATTAACAACAGCAACAATAATGCTGAGGATTAGACAACCACATATTGAGCAGACACGGTATTGCTCCTTAGGATGTGGGCAACAATATTAACAACAGCAACAATAATGCTGAGGATTAGACAACCACATATTGAGCAGACACGGTATTGCTCCTTAGGATGTGGCCAGCGGTGATGTCAAGTACCATATAACGATTACATTTGAATGTCCCAGTGTGTTGTACAGCATTGTCAGACAGCAAAGTCATACTTTGTTTAGCATAATTGTTATGGTCAAATGCCGATACGTGAGGCCGCACGGTCCTCTCTTCCATTCCTACACACACACACACACACACACACACACATGCGCGTGCGCCCATGCACACACGCACGCATGTGCGCGCACATACACACACACATTCAGAGAGAGAGAGAGAGAGAGAGAGAGAATGTCGAAGCCACAAACTTAATTTAGCTAAAGGCGAATCGTTACATTAAGGTTAATCGAGGCAGCGACAAAAGAAATTAACGAGTTGATTTAACAGGCTGTTGTCATCAACAACCATTTTCAATAGGCCCCGTCTCTGTCCGCTCCTCATCCCTTGATGTGTCGTCGCCTTAATTGGTTTAAGTTTTATTGTGTCACAGAATGAAAATCGAATGAGTACACCGCCAAAACTAATTGAACAAACCACGGAAAATGCAGGGCAGGACAAGGATGTTTTTGACAGCCGCCAAGCCGTTTCCTTTGTTCGCTTGTTTTTCCTGGTTTGCCACGCTAGTTTGCGCTGAATGTGGGGAAAACCCAACGGTCGAAAACGCGTTGGCTCTGCATTGTTGTGTGTTGGCTCTCCTCGTTTTTGGCGACCTGGTAGCACAGCTTTTAGCCTCTTGCTTCAGCCCCTCGCCCTCCCTCCCCCTCCCCCCCCTATTCCTCTTCCCTACGCTACTTCGCCCCCTCCTACGGTTTCTCCACGTTTGAAACTGTCGTCACTAATTGTTTGAAACCTGGCGAAGGACACCTACGTGTGAAAACAGAAACCTCTGCGCATGCTCCAGCGCAGTTATCCGTTAGCGATGTCGCACACGATTTTGTCATTTATGTGGAAAAAAAGCCTTCCCCCTCCCCCCCCCCCCCCCCCCCCCCCCCCCCCCCCCCCCCCCACCTCCTCCCCACCCCTGGAACCCTCACCCCCCCCCCCCCCCCCCCCCCACATCCTCCACCTCCTCCCTCCACATTCATAATCGCAGACATGCTATTGAAGACGCCATTTTCACGCAGACTGACCTGAATGTTTAATGCTTCACGTTTTACGTGTTTGAAACCGCGGAAATGGCGTTAACCTTTCAAGATATGCGGTGTTTTTCTTCTTTTTTTTTCTTTTCTTTCAATTTTTTTTTTCATCCCCTGAGAGCCACGACGTTCTATGGCTTATCTTCTCCTTCTGTTCTCCTTTTACAACTTAAAACAAACAAACAAAGAAACAAACACAGATTTCTTGATATTCTGTATAGTTTCCCACACAGATTTCTTGATATTCTGTGTAGCTTCAACACAGATTTCTTGATATTCTACATAGCTTGCACACAGATTTCTTGATATTCTACATAGCTTCCACACAGATTTCTTGATATTCTACATAGCTTCCACACAGATTTATTGATATTCTACATAGCTTCCACACGCATTTCTTGATATTCTACATAGCTTCCACACATATTTCTTGATATTCAACATAGCTTCCACACATATTTCTTGATATTCTACATAGCTTCCACACAGATTTCTTGATGTTCTATATAGTACAACACAGATTTCTTGATATTCTATATAGTACAGCACAGATTTCTTGATATTCTATATAGTACAACACAGATTTCTTCATAGACTATATAACTCAGCTGCATGTCGTCATCCCCGAAATCCTTCGTTTGGTCACAAATCTAAATTTAGAAAAAAGACGGACAAGTTTGTTTGAATGTCTGTCTGTCTGTTTTGTGTTTGATGGTCTGTCTGTCTGTTTTCTGTCCCCTTTTCATCATGAATGATATGTCAGCTTAACTTAGATTTGAATTCAGTTGTTTCTCATTGGTTCATTTTATGAATAAGACCCTACCTTAACGGAGCGTCTTTGGTGCTTTAAAAAAAAAAAGACTTCTTAGCGAGTTCACCCCAAAGAAGATCAAACACGTTACAAGACAAAACACGACGCTTTTAGACTTCTTACGTCTTCAACAGACAAGATGAACAACATTCAGGACAAGGAACACGAAGAACGAGCAACCCCTTACATTCATTTCTAGCCGACTCACCAAGAATGTTTTTTTTTTTTTTTTTAAGTTTGTTGCAGTTTCCGTCAGCAGTCACCTCACTTTGAAATGTGTTGTTGTTGTTGTTGTTGACGTTGTTGTTGTTGTTGTGTTGTTGTTGTTGTTGTTGTTGTTGATGATGATGATGATGTCTAGGATTTCCTGCGTCCCTCGCCCTCCATCAGATCTGTACCAGTTGTAACAGACCGGGATCAGAGACAATGAATCGCACGCTACGTAGTAGTACAACTGTCAAACGTTTGAAACATGCCAGGGGTATTTGATTATGTGCGTGAACAGAAGGGAGATAATCCGACATTTGACTACCTCCCCTGAGGTCGTATTTTCGTCTCTGTGTATTAGTTTTTTTTTTTTTTATCCAGTATTTGTTAAGTATTTTTAATTC
>JADBJO010005828.1:57500-77500 GCA_016801955.1 Conus betulinus
AATTCCCGGCGAATGAGAAATCGCTGAGTATTGTCGTTTGAAAAATTTCCGATGGACAATAAAGTTGATTGAACTGAATTGAATTGAACTTCCACAGCGTCCATGTTCTTTCTACCAATGACCGATCAATACACTGCTGTGCTCGGAGTGAAGCTTAGGGTAATTTGTATCCCATCGAAATCCCAGTTTCAACTAATTCAAATCAGTGACCTCCAGTACACCGACAAGTATATTATCAGATGATGAATGTGGTCGATAATACAACGAATACTATTATAAAGAGCAAGGGAGAGCCTGATAAACAAAACAGAGCTAGATATAAAAGAGACGTTCCCAAAATTGGAAACAACCGACTGGTGGTAGTAAAAACAAAAATGTCTCTACCTCCTGCTGAGAGAAAACGAGCCAGTTACCTGACCTGTGGAAGTTAATTCCCTTTGTGGCTCGTTTCGTCATTTCCTGTGCTTGGGATCCTGGAAAAGAGTGATAGTCCCTGGCACTGAGGCCGTCGTCAGATTTCTGTATGGGGGCCAGGGGTCTGTCTGTCTGTCTGTCTGTCTGCCTGCCTGTTTGTCTGTCTGTCTGTCTCTCTGACTCTTTCTCTGTCTCTCTGTCTGTCTGTCTGCCTGCCTGTTTGTCTGTCTCTCTGACTCTTTCTCTCTCTGTCTCTCTGTCTGTCTGTCTGTCTCTCTCTCTCTCTTTGTCTTAATCTGTCTCTGTCTGTCGTCTGTCTGTGTCTCTCTTTGTCTCTGTCTGTCTGTCTGTCTGTCTGTCTGTCTCTCTCTCTCTCTCTCTCTCTCTCTCTCTCTCTCTCTCAAATACACGCGTAAAATAGATATATGAACAAGAAGGTCCAGCAGTATTCTCCAGCCGGCCAAGCAAAGGACAGCCCAGGGAGACCCCTATCCACCGCCGATGACATCTCAGAAGAAAGGGGGATAAACAGTATTAGCAAGATAAAGGATGCAGATTGTTCCTGTTAATTGCACCGCATGTAGCCCGCAAAGTCACCCAAATTAACTCGTGCACACACCCCAGCCACACAGAAATCCCCTGTTACCCACCCGCTGTGGTACAGGCATCGTATGCGATTTGTGGATAGGGGACCGCGGGTTCCGTTCCCAGCAGAGGCATTTCTCTGTGGACTTTCGCTGCCCTGACCGGCTCCTACCTAGAGTTGAATTGATTAGGGGTTCGACGGGGAAGACTGGAACCAGACAGTCGAGTTTCATCCACTTGGTGGACGAGTCTCCGAGAGTGTTATTCAATGATCCTGGTCAACAGTGCAGGTGTCTGTATCTCACGGCCTGGTTGACGTCTGGCTATGTCATGGAAGGAATCATGGTGTGCAGCCCTTGCAGATGGTCTCTGGTTGGAACTGCGCACCATCGATATCATGATCGTCTTCCTCATCGATTAGTCTTCAAAGATAAAGTATGACAGTCGGCGTCCCCCCATGTCTTTCTCTCGTGATCTGTTCCGTTTTGAGCTTCTCTCCATACCAACGCTCTTAGCACTTCGTGTCGAAGTCTGTAGTAAGGGCAAGTTCATTGCATTTCTCACTTAACGGACTTTGCGGCGTCCTGCTTTCAAGGTGGGGGAGGGTGGGGGGAGGGATGCTAGACCAATCACTTGCATTGGCTCAGAAGAGGGTATTTTAAATGGTGTCCTGGGTATGTTGGATCAGAACAGAAACCACTGAACACTACCTAAGTGACTCAGCAGCAGTGCAGTGTCTCCTCTGGTGGGTTGGTTTTAAAACAGCTTACTACTGGCTGCTTCTGGTGACTTTCTGGCACCGGGATTACATAGCCCAAAACCGGGAGGTGGCTTAGAACAGAGCGCGGCATTGGGTTGCACGGGAGTACTGGTACTGAAAAGGGAATGTAGATGAGACAAAGAAAAGAGAAATTCTTCCTCACCGGGACAAAAATCGTTGAGAACCCGGCCATAGAAATCCCGTGGCCCCAGACTCCGTGCTTTGGAAAAGGCTGGTGTTCAGTATCTGGTCGATTTCACCATAGTGCAGGGAACGAGGGAGGAAACACTAAACTCTGTAAAAACAATGCCTACCCCACCGGAACAATACCGACCATACTTTTTCCGCACACAGTCGTTTTCGTGAAGAAGACGAATCAAAAGCTCACACACACACACACACACACACACACACACACACACACACACACACACACACACACACACAGACAGACAGACAGACACACACACACACACACACACACACACACACACACACACACACACACACAGAGTACACACACACACACACACACACACACACACACACACACACACACACACACACACACACACACAGAGTACGCGAACACGCACACACACACACGAACACATGTGTGCATAAGCGCGCGCGCGCGCGCGCACACACACCCACACACACACACACACACACACACACACACACACACACACACACACACACACGCACACAGACATACTCTCCCTCTCGCTGTGTCTTTCTCTCTGTCTCTCTTAGTCTTTCTTTGTCTCTCTCTGTTTCTCTGTCTGTCTTGCTGTCTGTCTGTCTCTCACTTTCACTTCTCACTCTCTCTCTCTCTCTCTCTCTCTCTCTCTCTC
Organism: Conus betulinus; assembly: GCA_016801955.1. Lineage (NCBI taxonomy): Eukaryota > Metazoa > Mollusca > Gastropoda > Neogastropoda > Conidae > Conus > Conus betulinus. The sequence goes on from JADBJO010005828.1 coordinate 60,117, forward strand.
TCTCTCTCTCTCTCTCTCTCTCTCTCTCTCTCTCTCTCTCTCTCTCTCTCTCCAAGCAGTGAAGAAACGCAAACTGAGTTTAAAAATAAAATGAAAAAAAAAATCACCATCATCAACAGCAGGTGGAATTCCTGTGGCTTTCGGAAGCTCGTTCAATATCAGATGTGTGCTAGGCAGTCGGCTTGGCTATAAACAAGATGACTGACCCCTCTCTGAGTGCAAACGGCCAGTGCGCCATGGCAGGAAACAAGGAGAGAGTTTCCCTGACCTGTCCAACTTCATTTCGTCTTGGCCTCAGTGCGTCATTCGCCGAGGCTTGTTTCGGCGAAAATAGGATCCGTCCCCCATATTGACATCTGGATCAGGTTTAGAGGCATGTGGATCGGTTTTCCGTCTGTGCCTCTCAGTCAGTGTCTCCCCCTGCTGTTTAGTATGGAAAAGGATCGTATGGTGTTTAAACACTTGGTATCTTTGCACAAAGAATGCTATGCTCTAGAATGAATTTCGTTACCTCTTTCATAAAGGTTGATGCTTTCTCCTGCATTCGTTTGTTTGTATGGTAAGATGCTTTAGAATCTAGTAATAAATGTTTATTTTATAGAAATATTAAAATAGAATTTTGCCGTGAAAAATATATCGAAATGTTGCCTGATGTTTATATATATACCTACTAATTCGGTTTGGCTGTGGTAATCATGAACTCATGATGGAAATTGGCAGACGATTTGGAATACCTCACGATGAACGATTCTGTCGGCTGCGACGAGAATGACCTTGGTGATGAATTTCCTTTTGTAATGAAATGCACCAAATATAAAGACATTAGAAATCAGTTTATACCAAGAAAATTTACATTATAAAGTCCGTATTTAACTATTGTCGTTTGCTCTGTTGTGGTAAAAAAAAAAAAAAGTGTTGCTAAACTTAGCGAAGTTTGTAAAACTTAGTAAAGCTGTGTAACATTATATTCAGTGTGTTAATTGTAGGTAACATTTTTGGATATTTGATTTGTTTCATTTACATTTGTTTGATTTTTTTCCAAGTCCTCTGTGCCCCAAAAGGGGTCACAGATTAAAAACTTTGCATCTTAGTTTGTCAGCTGTTAGCCTGAAAAGGAAAAACAAGGGATGCGGTATCATTGAACGACTGAAACCATACCTTCAAATGTAGATGACTGCGCTTGGAGACTGAGATGAGAGAGAAGAACAAAAGGACTGTTCTGTTTTTGTTCTTCTGGAGCCATTCTGGTCACTTACTGAACGAATGTTACCGATTTGAGATGGGGAGAACAAGCCCACGGTGTCTCTTTTCCTCTGTTTCTGTTCCTCTGTGTTCCTGTTCCTCTCTTTCTGTTTCATTCTCTGTCTGTCTGTCTCTGTCTGTCTGTTGGTCTGTCTGTCCGTCTGTCTGTGTGTCTGTCTCTCATTCATTCTCTGTCTGTCTGTGTTCCCCAGTCTCTAATGTTGACAAGTACTTGGTAAACAAACATATTGATTTTTTTTTTGTCCCATACATTTGTATCAACCGTAAAAACCGCGATGGAAAAAAAAAACAGGCTTGAAGTGTTGGTTGACAGTAGAATGTGAAGATAGAATGTAACTTTCTCACCCCTTGTTGGACGTGCAGGATAACAATAAAGAAACTAGGACAGTAACATCATCAGGGTTTGTTGATACACAGTCATAATCAATTATACATAAACGTCCACATGCCTCTGAACAACCATTCTATTAGACATGGAAGAAAGAGGACGAAGGGCCATACAATCATCCATTTCGAAAGGCAAAATCTCAAAAGCACTTTTTTCTCCCTGGTATCAGTGTGCAGAAACAACGAAGAGATCTCTCGTTACAGAGAAACAACGAAGAGATCTCTTATTACAGAGAAACAACGAAGAGATCTCTCATTACAGAGAAACAACGAAGAGATCTCTCATTACAGAGAAACAAGGAAGAGATCTCTCATTACAGAGAAACAAGGAAGAGATCTCTCATTACAGAGAAACGAAGAGAATCTCTCATTCAGAGAAACAACGAAGAGATCTCTCATTACAGAAACAACGAAGAGATCTCTCATTACGATGATCAGCTGGCAAGTCCTCTTTTCCTATAAACGTTACATTTCGGCCACGAAATTATGAATGATACTCATTGCAAATGACAGCCATGTCATGAAGGAGTACAGAACTGCTGTCTTGAACATCATATTTTCTCCTTGTATCCATCGGGAGTATGCGTTCACTATCTGCAGTTGACAATATGTTTGTCAAAAAGGGCGCTGTACGTAATTTACTGTAGGCAATATTAACATGCGTGTTTTGCAAACCTTCATGCCGTACATGTTTGTAGCAGTCAGACTATTCAGGACTTAATAGCTGAACTGCTGCAATCTTTCGGATATATAAATTACGTCATGCCAAGGGCGACAACCATAATTTCGGCAGAATTATCAGCCCGAGATTCAAAATGAAGTCTTGAAAAGAAAGAACATAGTTGTAAAAGTGCCATTTGGTGGCCCTGTCACGATACAAAACACAGGACGGTATAAACGAGCACAACACGGTAAGCGGTAAGGACTTTCTAGAAGTGACACAGATGAATGGGGCTGGAGAGGCTGTAAAAAAAAAATCCCTGTAGATAATACAGACAACTAAAGCACAACAGTGTCAGTAAAGGGAAACTACTTGCACAGAACTGGAACAAGACGGGGACACCATTCACACTGAAAGCACCCCCAGTTTTCCTACGTGGGATATATCAACAATAACAAAACGAAATCCTGGTGTAACATGCCATAATTACTCCCCTCCCTCCCCCCCCCCCCAAAAAAAAAAAAAAAAAAAAAAAAAAAAAATGAAAAAGAAAAAAAAACACCCTCGGCGGTTCAGAAAGGGCTCACAGCAAACACCTGACGAGGAGCAAATCCAGACCGACCTCCTTGGTTCTGAACCCCCCCCCCCCCCCCCCCCCCCCCCCCCCCCCCCCCCCCCCCCCCCCCCCCCCCTTCAACATTCTCAAAACATCCCGAAAGACAAAATACACCAAATCCAGACCGACCTCCCTGGATCTGACCCCCCCCCCCCCCCCCCCCCCCCTTTCAACATTCTCAAAACATCCCGAAAGACAAAATACACCAAATCCAGACCGACCTCCTTGTTCTGAAATCTCTCCCCTCCTTCAACATTCTCAAAGCATCGCGAAAGACAAAGTGTACCAATCTCCTCCTTCAACATTCTCAAAGCATCGCGAAAGACAAAGTGTACCAATCTCTCCTCCTTCATTCTCAAAGCACGAAAGACACCAATACACCAATCTCTCCTCCTTCAACATTCTCAAAGCATCCCGAAAGACAAAATACACCAATCAAAACGCATTGCACCTTAATTCTCAGAGCGTCCCAAAAGACAAAGCATATCCTCAAAGTACACAGCACCTGCGGTCCTCAGTTGGAGTGGGAGGCACTGCGGTCCTCAGTTGGAATGGGAGGCACTGCGGTCCTCAGTTGGAATGGGAGGCACTGCGGTCCTCAGTTGGAGTGGGAGGCACTGCGGTCCTCAGTTGGAGTGGGAGGCACTGCGGTCCTCAGTTGGAGTGGGAGGCACTGCGGTCCTCAGTTGGAGTGGGAGGCACTGCGGTCCTCAGTTGGAGTGGGAGGCACTGCGGTCCTCAGTTGGAGTGGGAGGCACTGTGGTCCTCAGTTGGAGTGGGTCCACTGTGGTCCTCAGTGGAGTGGGAGGCACTGTGGTCCTCAGTTGGAGTGGGAGGCACTGTGGTCCTGAGTCATCACCGCCACCTACCCTGTTCCAAACCCGCTCACCGGTGACCGCTTTGTGGGTGGCTGGCCCTGAAGCACCCCACGGAGTGAACATAGGCACCTGCTCAAACTTACCTGCTGTCTGTGACAGGCAGGTGGGAAAGGAGCAGGTGCCTGTGTTGGCTTTGCTGGTCAGTACTTAAGAAGGACGCTGGCGTCCAGTAGCTGAAGTAAAAGAACACGTACGAAACGACAAGTATTACTATTTCAGTTAAACGTACGGAATGGCTGGTCTTATTCTGCTGTAACATTTCTCTCCTCAGTTTATATTTTGGATACAAAAAAATATTACAGCAGACAAAAAAGAGCGCGCTACAGCGGTCCAGGCTCCAAGAACCATGGGCTAGACTCTTGGTTGAAATAAAATTTTATCTCCATGCAGACTAGAAGGGAGCTGGAGGTAATTTAGTTACTGGACTTATTTCAAGTGAATTCCCTTATTGGTTGGACCCGTCATTTCGTGTGATTGTCTGTGTGCTTCAGAAGTGAGGGACAAATCTTGCCGTGCAGTTAGACTAGATTTCCCAGGGTTCCTGTTAATTTCTGCCTCCTCTGATGCATATATTTGTCTGGTGATTGAGAGTATGGGCGGTTGGTGTCAATAGTTGCAAGCTGCCTTTGGGAAATACGAGAAGCCATCATTTTTTTTTCTTGGCAGGGAGTAGTATTGATCATGTCAGAACCCCCCTTCCACTTCACCCTCCCCCATCCCCTCTTCTTCCCTTTCTCTGTGCAAGGTCAGAGTTCTCAAAAGATCTTTAGAGGTACATTGTGAATATTTAGTGATGTGTAAGCAAACACGACATACTTTTGGCCCACAGCGCGAGGGGTTTTCACAATCACAAAACTTCAAACTGTTGTCTTCCATCTTCTTCTTTCTGTTTCTTTCTTTTCTTTTGTGCTTTGTTTGTGTTGTTGTTTGTTTGTTTTGTTTTGAGCTGACTTTAGTTTTCACCTCTAAATTTATTGAAATCCCAGACTGCCTTCACATCTGAAAGAAAGATTTTTTTCTTCCTCGTTTCCTACGTCTACCCTCCCCCCCCCCCCCCCCCCCCCCCTCCCGCCCTCTTTCTTCTGCCACCCTCACCTCCCCACTTCCCCTCTTTTTTCTGTTAATTTACACCGTTCCGACACGTCATGGCAATACTCTAAATGGCGCATACGTGTGTGTGTGTGTGTGTGTGTGTGTGTGTGTGTGTGTGTGAGAGAGAGAGAGAGAGAGAGAGAGAGAGAGAGAGAGAGGACTCAATATATTCATGTTTAGGCCATTGCCCTTCACGAAGGGGTGAAAGAAAAACACAATCATAGAAGCATCAAATGGAGTGCACACAGATATATTCAAGATATTTCAGAATCTATCCCGCGACAACAAACAAGACCGCAGTTTGAACGTTCAAATAAACAAATCGACAAATTTCTGACTGTCTGTTCATAAGTACATGCCAAAAGAAAAGCTAATCTGAGAGAGAGAGAGAGAGAGAGAGAGAGAGAGAGAGAGAGAGAGAGAGTTTGACGTAGGTATAATCTCTGTACCTAACAAGGTGATTTAGGCGCTCTGCACTCCACATGAAGGGAAGGTGATTCACTAAGCGCTGGGACTAATGACGAAATGGGGAACGAAGCCTGATCGAAGATCCGGTTCTGAAGAAGAACTCAGATAGACAGGCATCTTTTACTCAAGTCACCGTGTAGGAGACGGACTGTCACATTTCAAAGCACACCGCTCATCAGCAAGAAAAGCAGAATTAACAGATGTGTATGCGTGCACACACACACACACACACACACACACACACACACACACACACACACACACACACACACACACACACACACACACACACACACACACACACACAACACCACACACACTCCACACACACACACACACACACACACACACTCTCACGCACGCACGCACGCACTCTCTCTTTCACACACACAAACACACGCACACACACACACACTCTCTCTCTCTCTCTCTCTCACACACACACACACACACACACACGCACACACACACACGCATACACACGCATACACACAATAGCACACAGAGAATTATGTGGAAAATTCTATAATATCTATTATTTAGCTCTGACTCAAATTCATGTTACAACAGACAAAGAATTTTGAAATTGGACAAAAAGTAAGAATACCCAAGAAGGAAAAAAAAGGGGGAGGGGGAGGGGTCACAAAAATCATCACAAACACAAGACATCGTTTCTGTATCCAAGTTATCTTAAAGGAGTCTCTAGTTATACAGAAATAGTTGATGATAAGCCAGAAACACATTTTAAAAAATCTTAAATGTCGAAGTCGCCCTTTCAGAACAGGTCAGACCTCCAGTAACGAAGTAAAAGAATGACTTGTGATTCGAAAACAATGCCTATATAAGATCTGATATTATCAGATAGACCGAATCGTTAGGCTTGTTGCGCTTTCACATGTCTATCCCCAAGACAATGTTTCAGACAGAAGAGAAATCAGAGCGAATGACAAGAACACAACACGTCAGTTCTGACTCCAAAGAATATGGGCAAGTTTCGTGCGCCATCAAGTTTTCTCCGCGCAGGCTGGAAAGGATTATGCTCAGTTGCTTCCCTTGATCAAGATGGTTCTCCTCCTCCTCGGATCCATTAATCGGCGTGGACGTTTGTGTCCTTCATGACGGCCAAATCCTGCCGTGCAGGTAGACTAGATTTCCCAGGGCTCCTGCTACTGTCTGTCTGCCCCGATTTTTATCCACAAGTAATTCCAGTTGTGGTCAGTTTGCCTCGAGCGCCAACATGCAATTGGGAAACCCGAGGTCACATTTTGCACACACAATGATAAATCTGACCCTGTCAGAATCTCTGTTTCCACGTCACCCACCCAACCCGATGTCCTCCATCCCCGTCATTTCGAGTTCAGTGTTCTCTAACGGTCTGTGTAAATGCCTTGTAAATATTCAGTGATGTGCCAGAAAAAAATGACATACTGCTGGCCAGAGTGAAAGACTGTCGCAACCACACAACGTCCAGCTCGCGTCTTCTTCCGTCATTTTTCCCCCTTGGAGCTGATTGAAGTAACACAATCCCCTCTCACCCTCACCTTTCCTGTCCCTATATTTATTAAAACCAGAAACAAACCAACGAGGGCTCGGGTTCAGTCTTTTTGGATACTCACTGTTTTGCAATTACGTGTCAATGAAAAAAAAAAAAAGAAAAAAAAAAAAAAAAAACCCTCCAAAAACACCGAAGGCTCGTACGTCATTATCTGCCATCGACAGGGAGATTGAGACTGGAGCATGACTGAGAACGAGGCAAAATGCGAATGGCACACACAACGTATTGCAAAATGTCGCTCATGAAAGACATAATACAAAACAGACCACTACATATTCGTAATCCTTCAAACGTCAAAGCTAATAGCAATAAAAATGCAGAAGATATGACTCCCCCTGGAGGCTGTAATAAAGCACAGTGCTGTCTGCCTGATAACAGCCTTTGGGAGAATAGTGGCTGCGGATTTTTTTTTTTTTTTTTTTTTTTTTTTTTTTTTTTTTTTTTTTTTTACATCATCCAGTTTCTACGTCTGAAGATGACGTATTTGTCAGCAAAAAAAAAAAGGTTCCTGTGCGCTGTGTCTTATGTATGATATAAGCGTTACTTTTTAAGTGTCTGAATATGACGTATTTGCCCAAACTTTTCTTGTTTGTGTATTGTCTATGCGATTACTTCTCTCTCTCTCTCTCTCTCTCTCTCTCTCTCTCTCTCTCTCTCTCTCTCTCTCTCTCTATGTGTGTGTGTGTGTGTGTGTGTGTGTGTGTGTGTGTGTGTGTGTGTGTGCGCGCGCGCGCGCGCGCGTGTGTGTGTTTAATTTGTGCAGTCAACTTTTGTTTCTTCTTTGTGTTTAATTGTGTTTTGCCTTCCACATTTACGAGTTTCCAGATCTAGCCTATTGCATGAAACTGCCCATTGCCAGACTAGTAACTGTGTTTGTAGGGAATGTTTGTGGTCAAGCCAAACTATCGCAGCACAAACAAAAATAACATAGAATGTAAATAGAGAACAGTATGTTTATTGGGAAACAAAATAGCATCGTATGGAAAAAGAGAAGAGATGTTTTGGACAAACAAAAACTACACAGTATGTAAATACAGAAAAGCATGTTTTTTTTTGACAAACAAAAAATAACACAGTATGCAAATACAGAAGAGCATGGTTTTGGGCAAACAAAAATAACAGTTTGCAAATAGCGAAGAACATGGTTTTGGACAAACAAAAGTAACAGTATGCAGATAGAGAGGAGCATGGTTTTGGACAAACACAAATAACGGTATGCAAATAGAGAAGAGCATGGTTTGGGTCAAGCAGAAATAACATAGTATGCAAAAAGAGAAGAGCATGGTTTCGGTCAAACAAAAATAACACAGTATGCAAGAAGAGAACAGAAGAAAATTCACCATTATGGACACGCGTTAACATTCCTAATGCTGTCAGTAATCTCATGGAACAAGGGAGACCACTTTTTGCATCATGTTGGGAGGGGAGGTAAGCCAGTTATGCCACTTGGCGATACTATCTCCCTTGTTGGCTCCATCTGTCATTTTCCTGTGGCAGAAAGCGGATCAGTGCCCGGAAGTGACGGCCAAATCAGGTCCAGGGGGGCGGGTAACTGGATGTGTGTGTGTGTGTGTGTGTGTGTGTGTGTGTGTGTGTGTGTGTGTGTGTGTGTGTGTGTGTGTGTGAGAGAGAGAGAGAGAGAGAGAGAGAGAGAGAGAGAGAGAGAGAAAACATGCATGCATGTAGGTAATTTTTACACGTAGACAGAAAACAGTTGAGTCGCTTTATTTTGGACCTGTGTGTGTGAACAGACGTTGAGTTTCGATTCTTCCTTTCCCGATTAGGGCAGGCACATGTACAGGCACACTCACTGGGCTACTCCCAAAGATTTCATTGCAAGATCAGCGACTCTTGCAGTATCCGTCAAACCAGAAGAAAACAGATTGTGTTTTAGCATAACTCCACTGGAAAAGACATCCTGTCCATAACGGAAACGTTCTTCAACGTGCAGAGACCACCATATATGAAGAAGAAAACAAAATATGTTTCTGCATGAACCTGCCTGTGCACAATGTCAGAGAACTTCTTGATCACACCCCCATCCCCAACATATCTATTTTCGATGTGCTGAAACCATCAGTAATTAAGAATTCCGCGCAAATGAATACAATGAGTATGGCTTAGTCCTTTTTAGAATCAAATTTGGCAAGAACTGATTGAAAACCCATCGTACAACGAGTACATGACTCAGAGCAAGAGTAGTGTTTGATTTCCAGGTCTAATTCATTTATTGCATAAGAATGACAATCGTACTTCAGAATGATGTTTTCTGTCAGAAAAAAAAAAATTCCTAATAAATCATGAACATAGAAGGAAGGTTAAAAACTGAACTTCAGTTATCATCCCAACGCAGCTTGACAAGGTTTCGGGTCAAAATGTTCCCACACCTGGCGGTGGAGGGGAGATAAAGCCAGGTATGCGACTTGAAGTGATCTCCCTTGCCAGCTGGATTTGTCATTGCCCGGGGCTGGGCAGGGAAAAAGACGGCCTGATGGGGTTATGGGCCGTGACGGCCTGATGGGGTTATGGGCCGTGACGGCCTGATGGGGTTATGGGCCGTGTGGTCAGATTGTCGTCTGTTCCCGTCACTGGCCGTTCTTCTGTTGCGCTGCAGAGCCAATGACGGATTGACACTGTGCACAGAGCGTCATGTGGATTGACACTGTGCACAGAGCGTCATGTGGATTGACACTGTGCACAGAGGGTCATGTGGATTGACACTGTGCACAGAGCGTCATGTGGTTTGACACTGTGGCACAGAGCGTCATGTGGTTGACACTGTGGGACAGAGCGTCATGTGGTTGACACTGTGCACAGAGCGTCATGTGGATTGACACTGTGCACAGAGCGTCATGTGCTTGACACTGTGCACAGAGCGTCATGTGGTTGACACTGTGGGACAGAGCGTCATGTGGTTGACACTGTGCACAGAGCGTCATGTGGTTGTACAGTCTGCTGTAATGTCTTCTACTTCTTCTCTTCTTCTTCTTCTTCACTATTCTCTTCTTCTCTTCTTCTTCTTCTTCTTCTTCTTCTTCTTCTTTTTTGTTGTTGTTGTTCTTCTTCTCTTCTTCTTCTCCTTCCTTTTCATCATCATCATCATCATCATCATCATCATCATCATCTTCTTCTTCTTCTTCTTCTTCTTCTTTCCTTTTTTTCGTCTTCTTTCTTCTTCTTCTTCTTCTTCTTTTTAAAGGACAGATTGGAAGAATCTCAGTCCTTGTTCGAATAAAAGAGCTCTTTTTTGCTTTTAAAGGAAGTATTCGGTTGCATTTATTTAGTATCCCCTAATCCTCCTCCCCCTCCTTCTCCTACCCCCTTTCTCTCTCTTCTCTCTCTCTCTCTCTCTCTCTCTCTCTCTCTCTCTCTCTCTCTCTCTCTCTCTCTGTTCCTTCACTGTCTGTCTGTCTGTCTCTCGATCTGCACCCCTACGCGCCTTTTCTATCTCTCTCTTTCTGTTTTTGTTTTCGTTTATTGTCTGTCAGTCTGTCTGTCTCTCTCTGTCTGTCCTTTCCTCTGTCTGTCCGTCTGCTCTCTCTCTCTCTCTCTCTCTCTCTCTCTCTCTCTCTCTCTCTTGCACACACACACACACACACACACACACACACACACACACACACACACACACACACACACACACACAACAACAACAACAACAACACACACTCACATATACTCACTCATTCACTGAGCCATTTCAAAGAGAGGCAAAACCTCTGTGAAAGCTCCAATCGTCCAAGGCTGACGAAGTGGAAGACGGTTAGACAGATTTATCAACAAGAAGAAACTGGCTGTGCCCAGCACATCTCTGCACACACACACAACACACACACACACACACACACACACAAAACAGCCCATGAAATATGCAGGAGCTCAGACGCGATTCTCTGGCAAAGCAGAATTTTTATTACAGGAGGACAATAAAGTGGCGCACAGAGAACAAATCCGATGCACGTGACACTCGTCGAGAGAAATCTCCGATTTACAAGCCTCCTGCATGGAAACACGGTGCGTGAAAGCAGACAGAGTGTGGCGTTCATATAGCGTGTTTTCCGTTCGGAAAAAAAAAAAATGACAGCAGAAGGGGAGGGAGGGGAGGGAGGGGGGGTGCAGGGGGGGGGGGGGGGGGGGGGGAGTTTAGTTCTGAAGATGTGTGGGTGAAATGATCGCTGTTTTGTTTTGTTTTTGCAATAGCTCTTCTTCTTCTTCTTCTTCTTCTTCTCTTCTTTTTTTCTTCTCTTCCCCCTTCTGCTCATCTCCCTTCTTCTTCGTCTCATACTGGTCCTCATCTCTCCCCCCCCCCCCTCCCTTCCTCTTCCTTCTCCTCCTCTTTTTGCTTTCTTCATGACTCCCCTTCCTCCTCCTCCCCGTCCTTGTTTTTCCTAATGCTCCTCCTCTTTCTTCTTCGTCCTTTCTTTTCTGCTTGCCCTTCTCCTCCCTCTCCTCCTCCTTGTCTTCCTCTTTCTTCTCCTCCTTCTCCACCTTCTTCTCCTCCCTCTCCCCCTCCTTTTCTTCCTCTTTCTTCTCCTCCTCCTCGTCCTTCGTCCTTCTTCTCCTCCTCCTTCTCCACCTTCTCCTCCTCCCTCTCCCCCTCCTTTTCTTCCTCTTTCTTCTTCTCCTCCTCCTCGTCCTTCTTCTCCTCCTTCTCCACCTTCTTCTCCTCCTCTCCCCCTCCTTTTCTTCCTCTTCTCCTCCTCCTCGTCCTTCTTCTCCTCCTTCTTCACCTTCTTCTCCTCCCTCTCCCCCTCCTTTTTCTTCCTCTTTCTTCTCCTTCTCCTCGTCCTTCTCCTCCTCCTCCTCCTACTCCTCCTCCTTTTCCCCCCCCTCCTCTCCTCCTCCACCTTCTTCCTCTCTTTCTACTCTTCTTCTTGTACCCTCCTTCTGCTTCCTCTTTTCTCTGCTTTTTCACCATGATCCCCCTCCTCTCCTCCTCCTCCTCATCATCATCATCATCATTCTCATCATCATCATCATCGTCATTATTCTCCTCCTCATCACCGTCCTCCTCCTCCTCCTCCTCCTCCATCATCATCATCATCATCATCATCATCATCATCATCATCATTGTCATCATCATCATTATCATCAACGTCATCATCATCATTATCTGACACTGTGGATGGGTGGGTGAATCGATGAGTAGTAGGAGGCATTCAACAAACACACACACACACACACACACACACACACACACACACACACACACACACACACACACACACTCTGCCTCTGTCAGGGCCAGTACCCATGCCTTTTCAGTTATCAAACCGCGATAACAACCATTGTACCAAGGTTGCTGATCCCCTCTCTCATTCAGTTTGGCTCATGCGAAAACGTTCCTGGCTGACAATCCGAAGAGGGGGACAGGCGTAGGGGACCCTGTGGCTGAGTGGGTCGGTGGGTGAGTAGGAGGCATTCACAGAGAAGCTTGCTCTTATGTCTTAGATTGAAGAAATAAGGAGGGGGGGAGGAGAGATACACACACACACACACACACACACACACACACACACACACACACACACACACACACACATATATATATATATATATATATATATATATATATATATATATATATATATATATGTCTACTATTTCTACAATCTGAGACATAAGAGCAAGCTTTGTTTATAATTCAATATTTCTTGCAGTCATTGCAACACCTAGCTGCTCTGTAAGTTGCTGGAACGGTGCTCGGTACTTATCCTTGGAATTTATTTTCTTTGTAATTTAGTCCCTTGCGGATTCATTCCAAGAACTGGCCCTCAGCACTTGTGTCTTAAGAGGTTATCTTTTTATATTTTTCTACTTTTCACAAGAAAAATGTAGCTTGTTTTGCTCTTTCATGATTTTCTTTTGCTTCTTAGGTGGCACCTTTAGTTAGTTTTTTTGAAAACTCAACAAAACATACTATGGTATTGCACACCAGCCTTTTTCTGGTATAGCATTCTTCTTAAAACCGAAAAGGCAGAGGAAACCAAATTACCACTTTCCGCGCGGTCACTGAGGAGAAACAATCAGGTTTCGAAATACCGGTATCTGACCAGGAGTTAGTTATGTTAGTGAGCTTTCTCCCCATTGGAGATGGTCTCCCTCTTGGGAGACTATAAGCTTGCTGAAGGTTCATTTTGAGAAGCATTTATTTATTCCCCATTCACCCACTCAAGCACATACTGTCAGTTTAGGCAGAATCATCTACCACTGCAGATATGAAGGCTTACCACCCCCCTATTTCTACAATCTGAGACATAAGAGCAAGCTTTGTTTATAATTCAATATTTCTTGCAGTCATTGCAACACCTAGCTGCTCTGTAAGTTGCTGGAACGGTGCTCGGTACTTATCCTTGGAATTTATTGTTTCTTTGTATATATATATATATATATATATATACATACATGCGCGCGCGCGCGCGCGCGCGCACACACAACCACACACACACACACACACAAAACAGAGATGAAAACAACAGACTCATAAAAACTTCCCAATATTTCAACCTCTTAAAAGTCTTCCTCAGGGGACTGTAACGACAAGAACGAAGCCAGGTATCCATCCAGTCATCAACTCACGAAAACTCGCAGATATTCTCACTCTCTCATCCCCAGCCCCCTACCCCTCCCACCTCTTTCCCCAACCTCCACGCGCCCGTCACATCACAATAACCAGGTATTGCCCATCACCCCCAACCCAGCCCTCCCAATCACCCCAACCCTTCAATCTCCCTCCCTCTGTCCATGTCCACCTCTTCCCATTTCAGTCACGCTCGTAGGACAATATCCCGTGAAATGACACTTGCCCATTTCTTCCCCTGCTCCGTGATTAAAGTTTATTTACCTATTTATCTATATATCTGTCTATCTATCTGCCTATCTATGTACCTATCTGTACATCTATCTACCTATTTATCTGCCTATCTATTTATTTATCTATTTTTGTCTATTTATTACAGGGCTTGGATTCTCCGATAAAGATTAATGAAGAAGGGGCCCACGTCGACTGCAGGCGTGCTCGTGGCTTCCACGGGTGTTCATTAAGCACGAGCACCCCGTGAAAGAACGAGGAAGAAGAGAGATTGAGGTGTAGGGTGGGGGTGGGGGGGGGGGGGGGGGTGTGACGTGTTTTGAGCAGGAGACTTGAGAGTGGTGACGGCGGAAGATCAGAGGACGTGGGAGGGGGAGGGCGAGAGGGGGGGGGGGGGGGGGGGGGGGGGATTTTTCGGTGGGAGGGGGAGCGGTTTCTTTTGGATTGAGCATGTTAGCGTGAGTAGGGGGAGAGGAGTGGGACTGAGTGGTGAGAGGGATGAGAGCATTATACTTTTTTTTTTTTTTTTTGATGAGATGGTCAACAAGATGCGTGCAGTGTGTGTGTAGTGCAATTGTGCTAGTTGGTGTGAGTGTTTGAGTGTAGTAAGAACAGCACAGTGAGTTGTCTGTAAGAATTGCGCGATGTAAGATCCATATTGAGGTTCAAGGTAAGAAAAAATATTGTTTGTTATGCCATACTAAAATTTACTCCATGGAATACTAATGGCTCAATTTTTAGGTAGACATGTCTGTAATAATCATCATTATAATCATGATGATGATGATGATGATCACCACCACCACCACCACCACCGCCAAATACTTCTCTTTCTTCTTTCTTTTCTTCTAGCTAGTTTTAGTTCTTATGTAACTTCAGCTGCATGAGGTCCACGCAATATTTTGTAGGTGTTGATACCGGTCTTCACTAGAGAGAGAGAGAGAGAGAGAGAGAGAGAGAGAGAGAGGGGTTCTTGCCTGTTTACTCTCACTCAACAAGGTGGTGTAGGCGCTGTACACTCCACATGAAAGGGAAGGCGATTCACCAGGTTGAGGGCCTAACGACGAGGTGGGGGATCGAAGCATGATGGAAGACCCCATCCTACAGAAGAACTGTCCAGTGTACTGGCATCGTTCAAGTCGTTGAGACGTAGCGGACAGACAGTCACATTCCACCAGAAACACCTCCGGTCAGTACAAAAGCGATGCCATGAATGACAAATAATAGAATATCCAGGATATGTCTCAGTCTTAATCATTCAATGATGGCTCAGGTTTTGAAAGTTGCATTCCTGTCTAAACATGTCAGCAATCATATCCCTTGTCCAGTCAGTGGCGAGTTTAGTTAAGAGTGCTGTGAAGTAATCATGAAGAAGTCTTCTCTGCAAACGGAATGGTATTTCCGCCCAAACTGGAATATTTGTATAATTCTGTGTTATTTAAGGAGAGTGTTCAGGCATGAGTGAAACATCTCTTGGAATTAATCTTGCATGAAAATGTACACAAGTACATAAACGCACGAACGCACGCAACACACACACACACACACACACACACACACACACACACACACACACACACACACACACACACACACACACGAGTGAAAGAGAAAGAGAGAAGGAGGGAGATGTCAGAGATCCACTCTAAACAACAGAGGACAGAGATGCTCACTGACACAGAGCCTCTCGTTCTGCCCTCTGCAGACGGCAGTTTTAGCCAGTGACACTTGTCAAGATCCCCCCACACAAGAGAAATCTCTACAGTACAGACTGAGGTCGTTTGAAGCCCTCAGATCAATACACACACTGTACATAGCGCCCAGCTGACGGCATTGTCCATTCCATTAAAGCCAAAGTCTGACTCGCCAGTCTCACGGTGGACATTGTGCCAAATGGATTGATAGTTCTGTTAAAAAAAAAAACAACAACAACACTGTTTGGGTTGGTTAATAAGTAGTAAACATGACTACAAGTACACACACACACACACACACACACACACACACACCACACACACACCACAGAGAGAGAGAGAGAGAGAGAGAGAGAGAGAGAGAGAGAGAGAGAGAGAGCTGTTTCAAATTGAGCCAAAACCTCTGTTGTAATCCCCCTCTACCCACGGCCTGGCGAAGTGAAAGACAGACACATTTGTCCACAAAACAGCCTGTGTCTGGCACATCTCACAAAAACAGCCAATGAAAAATGCAGGAGCTCTGAAGTAATCCTCCGCCAAAGCGAAGTTTTTATGACATCAGAGAAGCAAGCGTTACACAGAGAACGAATCCGGCGCGCGTGACACTGGACGACAGCAATATGTGTATTGAAGGTCTAACGCATAGAAACTGGAGGCTTTATAGCGGATAGACTGTGGCGTTTCCATGGCATGTTTACCGTGGTGAAATGAAGAATAGGGAGAGAAGACAGGGGCAAACAGTACAGTGCTGGAGAATTGTGAATGATGGGAGCGATGTTTTCTTCTTCTTCTTCTTCTTCTTCTTCTTCTTCTTCTATTTCTTTCTTCTTCTTCCTCCCTCCTCCTCCTCCTCCTCCTTTTCCTTCTTCATCTTTTTCTTCTGCTTCTCCCTCTTCCTCTTTTCCTTCTTCGCCATCTTCTTTATATATGATTTCTGCCTTTCTCCATCAGCAGCAGCAGCAGCAGCAGCAGCAGCACAAGCATTATCATCATCATCATCATCATCATCATCATCATCATCATCATCATCAACTTCATCATCATTATCTTCTTCTTCTGCTTCTTCTTCTGCGTACGCGCGCGCACGCGCGCGTGTGTGTGTGTATGTGTGGTGTGTGTGTGTGTGTGTTGTGTGTGTCTTTTTTTCTCTGTGTCTCTGTCTGTCTGTCTGTCTGTCTCTCTGTCTGTCTCTCTCTCTCTCTCTCTCTCTCTCTCTCTCTCTCTCTCTCTCTCTCCTTCCTTCCTCTCCCCCCTGTCTGTCTGTCTGTCTGTCTGTCTGTCTGTCTGTCTGTCTGTCCTCTCTCTCTCTCTCTCTCCTCTCCCTCCCTCCCTCCTTCCTGTCCCCCCTTCTCCCCCCCATCTCTCTCTCTCTGTCGGTCGGTCGTTCCTCTCTCTCTCTCTCTCTCTCTCTCTCTCTCTCTCTCTCTGTCTCTGTCAGAATACGTTGTTAGTTGCGTTATGAAATTATTACTGTTGGTCATTTTCTTCTTTTTTTTTTTTAACCTCCCATTTTTTTTTGTTTTTTTTAGTGGGCAGAATGGTAAAAAGGCCTTTAATGTACCAATTCTTTACCAGTTAAAGATTAATTCATTCAGTCAATCTTCTTCTTCTTCTTCTTTCTTCTATCTTCTCCTCCTGCTTCTGCTCCTCCTCCTCCTTCTCCTTATCTTCCTCCCCCCTCCCCCTCTTTCTCCTCCCCACCCTTCTTCTCCTCCTCATCCACCCGTTCTTTCTCCTTCTCCTCTTTCACCAGTGTTGTGTTTTATGTGGGCCCCAGCTGTGCGAAGAACAGATATTTCTTTTGCTTTGGAGACAGACATGTCTGCGCCCCCCCCCCCCCCCCCCCCCCCCCCCCCCAAAAAAAAAAAAAAAATCTTCCTTGTTTCCTTTGTCAACCCTTTCCCACCCCCACCCTCCACCTCACCCCCTTCCCTCCCCCTTGTCTCGTCACCCCGGCTC
>JADBJO010005828.1:85000-95000 GCA_016801955.1 Conus betulinus
TATTTCAGTGTAAAAATCACACCAAAATTCAAACACATTAGCGTGTAGCACCGAACAACCTCACACATGACCGCATACCCTGGTCGCTCCCTCACGCTGATTTATTTACCGCAATACCTACTTACCTGCCTGCACTGATCTGTTAAGTCGTTAGAAATAAGACCCCCAAACCCCGTACTGCTTTCTACACTGCATTGTGCACGATATGAGAGGGGAGGAGGGGAGGGGGGGGGCGTCTACCAACGGAAAGCTTGGATGGTATGTCTCAAAAGGTCAAGTGCAAGCAGACACAGTAAAGATCAGCAAACTAACGAAAGAGATTTTCCCAACGGACCGACTTCATCGTTTAGAACAGCTCGAGTTTGCTTTCATGTGTCGTGTCGTGTCGTGTCGTGTGTTATATTGTACCGAGTTGCATTGTGTGTGATATTGTATTAGGTTTTCTTGTGTTGGCTTGAATTGCATCGCGTCATGTCGTCTCACATCGTATCGCTTTCTATGATATTGTATGACATTTTATTGTGTCGTGTCGCATGCTTCCTGCTGGGTCTGTTGTCGTCTTTTATGGAATCATATTGCATCGGAGCATAGTAGTAGTATCGTGTTGTGTTGTATTGTAATATTGTGTATGATATTTTACTGTATCACATACTGTAGCGTGTAGTTTATACAGCCTCATTTGGTATTGAATCGTACTGCATTTGTGTGTCTTCATCGTCACCCCAGTCCAGACTTTATGCAGACATGTTGAATGGAATATCTTCATCGTCATAGTAGATGTCTCTGTAGAAAATGGGCTGATAGCTGTGTCATATAATTATCTTCAACGTCATCATAGATGTCTCTGTGTCAAATCCGGGCTGATGTATTTTTGCCTTCATCGTTATCGTGGATATCTCTGTGTTAAATTCAGGCTGATGTATTTGATATCTTCATCGTTACCATATAGATGTCTCTGTGTTAAACCTCAGCTGGTGTATGTCTGTGTTAAATCTGAGCTGACGTATGTCTGTGTTAAATCTGAGCTGACATATCGGATCTCTTCATCGACTCCATAGACGTCTGTGTGTTAAAAAACACGAGCTTCTCCCTCAAGGGAGATCACTCGCCACTCTACACAGTGCTTCGTCCATGCCCCCCCCCCCCCCCCCCCCCCCCCCCCTTCCCTCATGCCGCACATCTCCCCGCCCCGCACACACTTCTGCCATTTTTTTCTTTCAATTCATCTGTCGAAATAGATTTTTTTTTTCCACACATCTTTATTTGGCAAGGAAAGTTTTTATTGTTCCCGTGTGTTCGTTCACCTCTCGCTGAGCGGATTTTACTGGGTTTTGTTTTTGTTTTGGCCCAATTTGCGAAATAGAAAACATCACACTTTTAGAAGAAAGTAAAAAAAGATCATTCTTGAATTTTATAGCGATAACACTTTTCTTTTCGGCCATGGCGCTTGTATCCCATGACAATGTTTCGCACCAGAAAGAAAAAAGACTGAAGAATTAACACCCGATCCGGCTCTAGACTTCTACACTTCCCACAAAAGCATTTCTCCACGTCAGGGCAGAAGGGGAGACAAGTCCTCACTACAGGACTTGACAGAATTAGTTCCCTTGCTGGCTCGATTCTTCGTTTTCCTGTGGCTGGGGTCGGGGTAGAGAGGACCTGTCCCCGCGAAATGGACGACCGATCAGCTGTGTGTTTGGTGTAGTTATCTCCCTTCAGTTGCTCTCCGTGAGTTTGCCTTGTGTGTCAGGGGGAGTTAATGGCTGGGAGCAGTCCATGGTCAGTTATCTCCCTTCTGTTGTCCTCTGTCAGTTTGTCTTGTGTGTCAGGGGGAGTTAGTGGCTGGGGCAGTCCCATGGTCAGTTATCTCCCTTCTGTTCCCCCTCCGTCAGTTTGCCTTGTGTGTCAGGGGGAGTTAGTGGCTGGAGCAGTCCATGGTCAGTTTATCTCCCTTCTGTTGTCCTCTGTCAGTTTGTCTTGTGTGTCAGGGGGAGTTAGTGGCTGGGGCAGTCCATGGTCAGTCATTATCTCCCTTCTGTTCCCCCTCCGTCAGTTTGCCTTGTGTGTCAGGGGGAGTTAGTGGCTGGAGCAGTCCATGGTCAGTTATCTCCCTTCTGTTCCCCCCTCCGTCAGTTTGCCTTGTGCGTCAGGGGGAGTTAATGGCTGGAGTCCAGTCCATGGTCGGTTATCTCCCTTCTGTTCCCCCTCCGTCAGTTTGCTTTGTGTGTCAGGGGGAGTTAATGGCTGGAGCAGTCCATGGTCAGTTATCTCCCCCCTCCGTCAGTTTGCTTTGTGTGTCGGGGGTGTTAATGGCTGGGGCAGTCCATGGTCAGTTATCTCCCCCCTCCGTCAGTTTTTGCCTTGTGTGTCAGGGGGGAGTTAATGGCTGGAGCAGTCCATGGTCAGTTATCTCCCCCCTCCGTCAGTTTGCCTTGTGTGTCAGGGGGAGTTAATGGCTGGAGCACTCCATGGTCAGTTATCTCCCTTCTGTTCCCCCTCCGTCAGTTTGCCTTGTGTGTCAGGGGGATTTAATGGCTGGAGCAGTCCATGGTCGGTTTATCTCCCTTCTGTTGTCCTCTGTCAGTTTGTCTTGTGTGTCAGGGGAGTTAATGGCTGGAGCAGTCCATGCTCGGTTATCTCCCTTCTGTTGTCCTCTGTCAGTTTGCCTTGTGTGTCGGGGGAGTTAATGGCTGGAGCAGTCCACGGTCGGTTATCTCCCATCTGTTGTCCTCCGTCAGTTTGCCTTGTGTGTCAGGGGGAGTTAATGGCTTGAGCAGTCCATCGTCAGTGCACACCTGGAACAATTCTAGGCTGCTGCTTTGAGGAAAATGTGGTGCGTGCGTGCGTGCGTGCGTGCGTGCGTGTGTGTGTGTGTGTGTGTGTGTGTGTGTGTGTGTGTGTGTGTGTGTGTGTGTGTGTGTGTGTGTTGTGGGGTTTAGGGGTAGCGTTGGTTCATACGTAACATTCAAGCGAACGTACCCACATTGGTAGGGCTTGTCTGATCTTACACTGATTTCAACAATGATTCCTGATCAGGGGGCAAAAGTCGTCTCCTGACGGGTGGCATAAATGATTTTTTATTCAGACATACATTGATGGTCTCCATGTGTTTCCGGTGAAAATCTAATATACGCATTTGAATGTGTTGTCTTTTTCATTCCAACTTTTGTTAAATCAATTGTTGTCACCTCATTATCTTAGTGGCGGAGGAATTGTTGGCCCCCGCGCTTGCCCTTCCCACCGCGACTTCTTTCTTTAGCCTTTTACATGGATTTCAGTTGGCATACGTGTTCGTATGCCCCCCCCCCCCCCCCCCCCCCCCCCCCCCCCCCCCCCCCCCCCACACACACACCCCCCCACATACATACACACCATACACACACACACACACACACACATC
Source organism: Conus betulinus (assembly GCA_016801955.1). NCBI lineage: Eukaryota > Metazoa > Mollusca > Gastropoda > Neogastropoda > Conidae > Conus > Conus betulinus. The sequence goes on from JADBJO010005828.1 coordinate 88,401, forward strand.
TCAAGTATAGTTTCTCTTAATCCTAAAATCAATAGACTTTTAATGTCAGGAAAACATTGCCTACGAGTAGACAGGGTAACAAACAGCCGCTCCCGACTAGACATTTATCCGGAAGAAGACTTGTTTACTCTTTGCAATTTTGACGCCAACGCTGTCAATATGGAAATGACGGGGAAACCGCTGGAGAGACAGTTGACCTTTTGGGACAGACGACCAGCCCTTTTTTTCTTCCGTACACTAGGCATCCAGGTCAGATGTTTGCAGTTAGAGAGAAGGTGTACGTCTTGTAAATATTGAATGATGCGTCGGCAAGAACTGAACACCATTTTCCACGCTATCGTTTCCCTCCACTTATGGATTTTCCATTACTCTCTTAACAGAAGAGAATTCACGGAAATTGAAGCGATCCAAGCATTGAAAAACAGAAATTGCCATCCTTATCTTGATTTCTTTTCATGGATTGTCCACACTCGTAACGATCCTACGAAAAAAAAGAATTACAAATTAGTTTATGAAAAAATGATAACAATGAAGCAGAACAAAGGCAGTAAAGTTAAAAACTGAATTATCTCCCCTCCCCCTCGCGTCATTCCCATTCAAATTCATATTCGTGAGTGGTCTTTGAAAACTTTACACCCCGTCAGATTTTAGTGACAGAATGTTCCTGAAGATGCGAGCGGGGAGCAGAGCTATACACTGAAAAGCCAAGGAAGGAAAAGGAATCACAGCAACAGCACTGGAAGTCCTCGCTGACTCGTCTTCCTGCAAGGAAGACAGGGAGTTCCACGACTTGACGAAGTTAGTTCCCTTGTTAGCTCACTGCGTCCTTTCCTGTGGCTGCGGTGGGCGAAAAGAGGATTTTGTTTCTGCGACACTCACTGCCAGCTCAGGGCGTGCTTCACGTGCTTAATTGTCCGTCTGTAACTACCTTGACCCCGCGGCCACAGTAGGGCGTGCTTCACGTGCTTAATTGTCCGTCTGTAGCTATCTTGACCCCGCGGGCCACAGTAGGCGTGCTTCACGTGCTTAATTGTTCGTCTGTAGCTATGTTGACCCCGCGGCCACAGTAGGGCGCGTTTCATGGAGTTAACCGTCCTCTATAACTGCCAGTCACTGTAGGCTGATTTTAGCGATGCCTGGACAAAAGTTGGATTTTTTTTCCCCGAAGAAGTGGCTTTAGGAAACATAAATCCGAGGCTTATGTGTCCCTTCCGTCCTCCGTCCATCATCGTGTGTGTGTGTGTGCGTGTGTGTGTGTGTGTGCGTGTGTGTGTGTGTGTGTGTGTGTGTGTGTGTGTGTGTGTGCGCGCGCATACATGCCGACATGCATGTTCAGTATAACCTCAGTTAATCAGACATTTCCCATGTTTCAGTCAAGCAGTCAGCACACATGTGCATAATCATCCCAGTTACGCGAATCATGCGCGCGCGCGCGCGCGCGCACACACACACACACACACACACACACACACACACACACGTCTCTACACACACACACACACACACACACACACACACACACACACACGCACACACGCACGCACGCACGCACGCACACACGCACGCACACACACTCAATCACACTCACTCACTCACTCACTCACTCACTCCTTGATGGCACGAAGTAAATGCTCACATTGTTGTTAAAACTGAGAAAAGATTGCCGATCATCAATCCTGTAACTAGCCCCTGATCTGGAAAGACCAACAGCGGGGAGTTATCTACCCATGCCATGTTGACGTCATACAGCCAATGAAAATGCCGACTGCCCTTCCCACCAATCACAGTGCCTTGCTATTTTTGGAGCAGGGACTGGAGGGGGAGGGAGGCAGGGGATGATTATGGCTGAACAGGATTAGAACCTTATTCATTCCTTCAAAGTCTTTAAAGACTAATTGGATTTTATTTGTTCGGAAGCTGAAAGGGATTTTAAGAACAGAAAGTAGCTGAAGTATAAACTGAGTCGCGCAAAATTTCGTTCTTTCTTCTGCATCTGCGCATCGCTGACTTATCTGTAGAGACTTGCATGTCGGCCTACGGATTTGTCAAATTTTGTAAGCTCGCGATTGATTGGTAGGAAGGGTCAGTTGCATTCACATGGTGGTGGGTAATGTCGGCAAAGGATTGCTCGCTCTATTGTTGTCTCCTTTTTCACCAATGGTCTTGGCTTTAAGATAGTGATCATATGGGAACAGAAGTGTACGTTGAAAAAAAAAAAAAGCAAAGATGCAAGATATATTAATTTTTTTTCTTTTCAAAAAAAAAAAAAAATTAAGATATGAAGAGTAGAAAACATTACACAAGAGAAAGAAAATCTGGAATGTATAGAGGTGAAGATGTTCTTTGTCCGAGACCCTTCTCTCCCAAGACAATTTTCAGCTCAGAAACAAATGATAATAATGATGGTAATAATAATGATACTAATAATAATAATGATAATATAAACAAACAAAAACAGCAACAAAATAAAAAGAAAGAGAGAGAAAAAAAAAAAAAAAAAAAAAACGAAACTAGAAAGAGCAAAGGACCATCGCTACACACGAGGTAAAGACTCCATCACTGTGGCTTCTTAACCCTTTTCGCTATGAGACGAAAACATTTCTCCACGTCAGACTGGATGGGAGACAACTCTGTTACAGGACTTGACCAAGTTAGTTCCCTTGCTGCTGGCTCGATCCGTCATTTCCTGTGTCGGCAGTCGGCGAAAAGAGGATCTGTCTCCGCGAAATTGACGGCCAAATTCAGTTGTGCTTCGTGCAGTTAGATTTCCGTCTGTTCCCCGCAGTCACCACCTGGTCTGTTTAAGGGGAAGTCCCAGACTACTGCAACTTGTGGTCTGGAGAGAAGCAGGTCAATTTGAGGCGGCTACTTTGTTGAGGGGAAAAAATGCAAAAGGCTTATTGGATAGTTACCTGTTCTTTTTTAAGGTGCATACACATGTGCACACAAGAGTGGATAGTGTATTGATCGGATTAATTGGATATGACGCCCATTTCGGTTGATGAGAATGAGTGCACACGTGCATACTTAGTACGTGGACAAATACACACTCGCGCGCGCGCGCGCGCGCGCACACACACACACACACACACACACACACACACACACACACACACACACACACACAGAGGCGCGCGCGCGCGCGCGCGCGCGCGCACAAGAAAAAGATCACCCAGTCACTTACGCACGCACATACTCACATAGACACCAATCTCTCACACTCGCCCCCCCCCCCCCCCTCTCTCTCTCTCTGTCTCTGTTTCTGTCTGCCTGTCTCTCTCTCTCTCTCTCTCTCTCTCTCTCTCTCTCTCTCTCTCTCTCTCTGTCTCTCTCTGTCCCCCCCCCCCCCCCCGCCCTTTCTCTCTTTTTCTTTGTCTGTGTCTTTGTCTGTCTCTATCTGTTTGTCTCTCTCCTCCCTCTCTTTGTATCTCTGTCTGTCCGTCTGTCTGTCTCTCTTTGTATCTCTGTCTGTCTGCCTGTCTGTCTCTGCATTGCATCTCCCTCTGTCTGTCTGTCTATCTGTCACTCTCTCTCTCTCTCTCTCTCTCTCTCTCTCTCTCTCTCTCTCTCTCTCTCTCTCTCTCTCTCTCTCTCTCTCTCTCTCTCTCTCAGAAAGTCCTGTTCTGATCCCACAGACGACGTTATCTCCCATCCTCTCCCAGTCAGGACCACGCCGCCTACCGAACAAACACACAGCAACTAACCGCTCCGCTTAGGGAATATTGACATCAGATGATGAGTGGTCTGCCGTGGCAATTTTGACGTCACAGTGTCAGCCTAGAAATGACGGGAGGGAGCACAGCCACGGGGCGGGAGTTGACCGTTTGTAAAGATTGCAGGACCCTTGTCTGTTTGTAAAGATTGCAGAACCCTTGTTTGTTTGTAAAGATTGCAGAACCCTTGTTTGTTTGTAAAGATTGCAGGACCCTTGTTTGTAAAGATTGCAGGACCCTTTTTTGTAAAGATTGCAGGACCCATGTTGGTTTGTAAAGATTGCAGGACTCTGTTTGTTTTGTAAAGATTGCAGGACCCTTGTTTGTTTAAAGATTACAGGACCCTTGTTTGTTTGTAAAGATTGCAGAACCCTTGTTTTGTTTGTAAAGATTGCAGGACCCTTGTTTGTTTTGTAAAGATTGCAGGGCCCTTGTTTGTTTGTAAAGATTGCAAGACCCTTGTTTGTAAAGATTGCAGGGGCCCTGTTTTTTTTGTAAAGATTGCAAGACCCTTGTTTGTAAAGATTGCAAGACCCTTGTTTGTAAAGATTGCAGGACCCTCTGAACAAGGGACTGTTAGAGTCGTTTGTAAAGATTGCAAGACTCTCTGTACACAGGGGCTTTTAGAGTCGTTTGTTTGTTTGTGAAGATTGCAAGACCCTCTGTACACAGGGGCTGTTAGAGTCGTTTGTTTGTTTGTTTGTAAAGATTGCAGGACCCTCTGTACACAGGGACTGTTAGAGTCGTTTGTTTTGTTTGTTTGTGAAGATTGCAAGACCCTCTGTACACAGGGGCTGTTAGAGTCGTTTGTTTGTTTGTAAAGATTGCAAGACCCTCTGTACACAGGGACTGTTACAGTCGTTTGTTGTTTGTTTGTAAAGATTGCAAGACCCTCTGTACACAGGGACTGTTAGAGTCGTTTGTTTTGTTTGTAAAGATTGTAAGACCCTCTGTACACTGGGACTGTTGGAGTCGTTTGTTTGTTGGTTTGAGGGGTATGATGTGGGCGTATGTGAGTGGGGGTGGGGACGAAGGTGGGGTGGGGGAAACGGGTGCCAATCAGGGCTGGTACTGTGATATTGAACGAAGAGTTGACGTGTGAACGAAGACTGCGTATCTTTCCCCACTCTTTTCGTTTGCTTGTTTTGTTTTCGACTGACGGAATTTCCAAATGTTTCTGATCACAGGAGAGGAGTGTTATGAATTGGAAGATCACAGAACATCAAACCAAACAGTGAACACGGGGACTCCCCACCCTTTGCTTTTGTTTCCCCAGTGACAGATTTGACCTGGACACCGTGACCCGACAAAAAGAGAGAGTTCTCAACTGAAATGAACCACAGCACATCCAGCGGAGCCGAAGCACTGACTTGTTCCACGCCCCCCCCCCCCCCCCCCCCCCCCCCCCCCCCCCCAACCCTCCCCACCCACCCACTCATTCCCGCCTCCTCTTCAGGTTTTGCTTTCGCAGTTTCTGAAAAGCGCTGAAGACATCAGCAGCACTGCCCAGAATGAGATCTGCGTAGAAAGACAGAAACATCGCCATGAACCACGAGACAGGCACAGCCGTGGGCTGGCATCACCCATCTTTCCCCAGGCACGCCAGACCTGTGTCTCAGCTGAAAGGAAGAAAGACAGTATAATTAGTTTTAAGTAATGAACTAACCCCACCGAATAAACGAATTACAAGACAAAACACTGCGTGTTTCGACCTGTCGGGTCTTCTTTAGGCAAGAGGATCAACATTCAGGACAATGAAAACGAGGAACGAAGAATCAATCACTAATCTTCTCCAACTAAGATGCAGTGGCCTGTATTGGTATGGTCATGGAATAAGATGCAGTGGCCTGTGTTGGTATGGTCATGGAGCAAGATGCAGTGGCCTGTATTGGTATGGTCATGGAGCAAGATGCAGTGGCCTGTACTGGTATGGTCATGGAGTAAGATGCAGTGGCCTGTATTGGTATGGTCATGGAGCAAGATGCAGTGGCCTGTATTGGTATGGTCATGGAGCAAGATGCAGTGGCCTGTATTGGTATGGTCATGGAGCAAGATGCAGTGGCCTGTATTGGTATGGTCATGGAGCAAGATGCAGTGGCCTGTGTTGGTATGGTCATGGAGCAGAGATGCAGTGGCCTGTATTGGTATGGTCATGGAGCAAGATGCAGTGGCCTGTATTGGTATGGTCATGGAGTAAGATGCAGTGGCCTGTGTTGGTATGGTCATGGAGTAAGATGCAGTGGCCTGTATTGGTATGGTCATGGAGCAAGATGCAGTGGCCTGTATTGGTATGGTCATGGAGCAAGATGCAGTGGCCTGTATTGGTATGGTCATGGAGCAAGATGCAGGGGCCCGTGTTGGTATGGTCATGGATCAAGATGCAGTGGCCCGTATTGGTATGGTCATTTTAACAAGATGCAGTGGCCTGTATTGGTATGGTCATTTAACAAGATGCAGTGGCCTGTGTATTGGTATGGTCATTTAACAAGATGCAGTGGCCTGTACTGGTATGGTCATTTAACAAGATGCAATGGCCTTGACAAAAACAGTCCGTCCAGGAAACTGTTGAGCGAGAGGGGACATAAAAGAAGATGAACTGACAACATTGCAGAGTGGACAGAGTGACCACTGACCGATGAACTGACAACATTGCAGAGTGGACAGACTGACCACTGACCGATGGACTGACAACATTGCAGAGTGGACAGAGTGACCATTGACCGATGGACTGACAACATTGCAGAGTGGACAGAGTGACCACTGACCGATGGACTGACAACATTGCAGAGTGGACAGAGTGACCACTGACCGATGGACTGACAACATTGCAGAGTGGACAGAGTGACCACTGACCGATGGACTGACAACATTGCAGAGTGGACAGAGT
>JADBJO010005828.1:110000-120000 GCA_016801955.1 Conus betulinus
CTGTCTGTCTCTCTCTCTCTCTCTCTCTCTCTCTCTCTCTTTCACTTTCTCGCTCTCTCCCTCTCTGTCACTGTCTCATTCTCTTTCTCTTTCTCTCTCAATCTCTCTCTTTTCTCTCTCTCTCTCTCTCTCTCTCTCTCTCTCTGGCTGACTATCTGTCTGTCTGTCTGTTTGTCCCTTTGTCTGTCTGTCTGTTTGTCTGGTCTGTCCGTCTGTCTGTCTGTCTGTCTCTCTCTCTCTCTCTCATCTCTCTCTCCTCTCTCTCTCTCTGCCTGCGTGTCTGTCTGTCTGTCTGTCTGTCTGTCTGTCTGTCTGGCTGGCTCTCTCTTCTCTCTCTGATTGTCTGTTTGTCACTCTCCCCCCCCCCCCCTCCTTCTCTCTCTCTCTCTCTCTCCTCTCTCTCCCTTAGTTCCGTTGGCTCTAGTTCAGTTGAGCTGAAGACGAAAGCGGTGATCGGTGCTGGGCTCCAATGTCTGATGCAGGAAACAGAGATGACACAGCAGACAGCTGTGACCAGGAATGAAGCATCAGTCACCTTCATCCACACACGTCTGTCCTCCCCCTTCATCCACACACGTCGTCCTCCCCCTTCATCCACACACGTCTGTCCTCACCCTTCATCCACACACGTCTGTCCTCCCCCTTCATCCACACACGTCTGTCCTCCCCCTTCACCCACACACGTCTGTCCTCACCCTTTCATCCCACACACGTCTGTCCTCACCCTTCATCCACACACGTCTGTCCTCACCCTTCATCCACACACGTCTGTCCTCACCCTTCATCCACACACGTCTGTCCTCACCCTTCACACACGTCTGTCCTCCCCCTTCATCCACACACGTCTGTCCTCACCCTTCATCCACACACGTCTGTCCTCACCCTGCATCCACACACGTCTGTCCTCACCCTTCACACACGTCTGTCCTCCCCCTTCATCCACACACGTCTGTCCTCACCTTCAACCACACACGTCTGTCCTCACCCTGCATCCACACACGTCTGTCCTCACCCTTCATCCACACACGTCTGTCCTCACCCTTCATCCCACACACGTCTGTCCTCCCCTTCATCCACACAGTCTGTCCTCACCCTTCATCCACACACGTCTGTCCTCCCCCTTCATCCACACACGTCTGTCCTCATCCTTCATCCACACACGTCTGTCCTCCCCCTTCATCCACACACGTCTGCCCTCCCCTTCATCCACACACGTCTGTCCTCACCCTTCATCCACACACGTCTGTCCTCACCCTTCATCCACACACGTCTGTCCTCACCCTTCATCCACACACGTCTGTCCTTCATCCCACACCGTCTGTCTCACCCTTCATCCACACACGTCTGTCCTCCCCCTTCATCCCACACACGTCTGTCCTCACCCTTCATCCACACACGTCTGTCCTCACCCTTCATCCACACACGTCTGTTCTCACCCTTCATCCACACACGTCTGTCCTCACCCCATCACACACGTCTGTCCTCACCCTTCATCCACACACGTCTGTCCTCACCCTTCATCACACACGTCTGTCCTCCCCCTTCATCCACACACGTCTGTCTTCACCCTTCATCCACACACGTCTGTCCTCATCCTTCATCCACACACGTCTGCCCTCACCCTTCACACACGTCTGTCCTCACCCTTCACCCACACACGTCTGTCCTCACCCTGCATCCACACACGTCTGTCCTCACCCTTCACACACGTCTGTCCTCACCCTTCACCACACACACGTCTGTCCTTCCCCTTCATCCACACACGCCTGTCCTCACCCTTCACACACGTCTGTCCTCACCCTTCACACACGTCTGTCCTCACCCTTCATCCACACACGTCTGTCCTTCCCCTTCATCCACACACGTCTGTCCTCACCCTTCATCCACACACGTCTGTCCTCACCCTTCATCCACACACATCTGTCCTCACCCTTCACACACGTCTGTCCTCACCCTTCACACACGTCTGTCCTCACCCTTCACACACGTCTGTCCTCACCCTTCATCCACACACGTCTGTCCTCACCCTTCATCCACACACGTCTGTCCTCACCCTTCACCCACACACGTCTGTCCTCACCCTTCACACACGTCTGTCCTCACCCTTCATCCACACACGTCTGTCCTCACCCTTCATCCACACACGTCTGTCCTCACCCTTCATCCACACACGTCTGTCCTCACCCTTCATCCACACACGTCTGTCCTCACCTTCATCCACACACGTCTGTCCTCACCCTTCATCCACACACGTCTGTCCTCCCCCTTCATCCACACACGTCTGTCTTCACCCTTCACACACGTCTGTCCTCCCCCTTCATCCACACACGTCTGTCCTCACCCTTCATCCACACACGTCTGTCCTCCCCCTTCATCCACACACGTCTGTCCTCACCCTTCATCCACACACGTCTGTCCTCACCCTTCACACACGTCTGTCCTCACCCTTCACACACGTCTGTCCTCACCCTTCATCCACACACGTCTGTCCTCACCCTTCATCCACACACGTCTGTCCTCACCCTTCATCCACACACACGTCTGTCCTCACCCTTCATCCACACACGTCTGTCTTCACCCTTCATCCACACACGTCTGTCCTCACCCTTCATCCACACACGTCTGTCCTCACCCTTCACACACGTCTGTCTTCACCCTTCACACACGTCTGTCCTCACCCTTCATCCACACACGTCGTCTGTCCTCACCCTTCATCCACACGTCTATCCTCACCCTTCATCCACACACGTCTGGCTTCACCCTTCACACACACGTCTGTCTTCACCCTTCACACACGTCTGTCCTCACCCTCATCCACACACGTCTGTCCTCCCCCTTCATCACACACACACGTCTGTCCTCACCCTTCATCCACACACGTCTGTCCTCACCCTTCATCCACACACGTCTGTCCTCACCCTTCATCCACACACACGTCTGTCCTCACCCTTCACACACGTCTGTCCTCACCCTTCATCCACACACGTCTGTCCTCACCCTTCATCCACACACGTCTGTCCTCACCCTTCACACACGTCTGTCCTCACCCTTCATCCACACACGTCTGTCCTCACCCTTCATCCACACACGTCTGTCCTCACCCTTCATCCACACACGTCTGTCCTCACCCTTTCACACACGTCTGTCCTCACCCTTCACACACGTCTGTCCTCACCCTTCATCCACACACGTCTGTCCTCACCCTTCATCCACACACGTCTGTCTTCACCCTTCATCACACGTCTGTCCTCACCCTTCATCCACACACGTCTGTCCTCACCCTTCATCCACACACGTCTGTCCTCACCCTTCATCCACACACGTCTGTCCTCACCCTTCACACACGTCTGTCCTCACCCCCTTCAAACACGTCTGTCCTCACCCTTCATCCACACACGTCTGTCCTCACCCTTCACACACGTCTGTCCTCACCCTTCATCCACACACGTCTGTCTTCACTCTTCACACACACGTCTGTCTTCACCCTTCACACACGTCTGTCCTCACCCTTCACACACGTCTGTCCTCACCCTTCACACACGTCTGTCCTCACCCTCATCCACACACGTCTGTCTTCACCCTTCACACACGTCTGTCCTCACCCTTCATCCACACACGTCTGTCTTCACCCTTCACACACGTCTGTCCTCACCCTTCACACACGTCTGTCCTCACCCTTCACACACGTCTGTCCTCACCCTTCACACACGTCTGTCCTCACCCTTCATCCACACACGTCTGTCCTCACCCTTCATCCACACGTCTGTCCTCCCCCGTCTTCTTCATCCACACACGTCTGTCCTCACCCTTCATCCACACACGTCTGTCCTCACCCTTCATCCACACACGTCTGTCCTCCCCTTCCTCACACACGTCTGTCCTCACCCTTCACACACGTCCTGTCCTCACCCTTCATCCACACACGTCTGTCCTCACCCTTCACACACGTCTGTCCTCACCCTTCACACACGTCTGTCCTCACCCTTCATCCACACACGTCTGTCTTCACCCTTCATCCACACACGTCTGTCCTCACCCTTCATCCACACACGTCTGTCCTCACCCTTCATTCACACACTCTGTCCTCACCCTTCATCCACACACGTCTGTCCTCACCCTTCATCCACACACGTCTGTCCTCACCCTTCACACACGTCTGTCCTCCCCCTTCATCCACACACGTCTGTCTCCCCCTTCATCCACACACGTCTGTGTCCTTCACCACGTCTGTCCTCACCCTTCATCATCCGCACACGTCTGTCCTCACCCTTCACACACGTCTGTCCTCACCCTTCACACACGTCTGTCCTCACCCCTTCACCTTCACCCTTCATCCACACACGTCTGTCCTCACCCTTCATCCACACACGTCTGTCCTCACCCTTCATCCACACACGTCTGTCCTCACCCTTCACACACGTCTGTCCTCCCCCTTCATCCACACACGTCTGTCCTCACCCTTCATCACACACACGTCTGTCCTCCCCCTTCATCCACACACGTCTGTCCTCACCCTTCCACACACACACACACACACACACACACACATCACGCACACACACACGCGCACGGACGCACGCACGCACACGCACACAAAGCACACACACACACACACACACACACACACACACACACACACACACACACACACACACTACGCGCGCGCGCGCACGCACACACAAACACACACCACACACACACACACACACACACACACACCACACACACACACACACACACACAACACTCACTCGTCTAATATCACGATTAGTGGGAAAAGACGTTAAATAAATGACACACACTCACACACACACACCCGAAACACTTTAACCAACCCTAAACGCCCACCACACAAAACCGTATCCCCAATTAATATGTCTGCTACAATAAGAAAAGAAAAAAACACGAAGAAACAAACAAATCAAGCACAATACACTTTTGCAGTTACCGTACTAATGCAAAGTGGATGAAGAATATGAAAAAGAAAGCAAACGTTTTTCAATCAAACACGGACATCGCTTTCTATTGATTTGCTTTTTCTTTGTAACCTGTACTTACTGTGTAACCATACTGTGTGCTGCCTGTTAACGAAGTTAAAAGTTGTCCCCCCCCTTTCCTTCCCCCCCCCCCCCCCACACACACACTCACAGCCACCACACACACACCACACACCCTCCACACACACACACACATACCACATCCATAATAATCACCAATACTAGCGTACATTTATAGAGCGCCCTTTCTCACTAGAGCTCACAGCGCTTTACATATTTAACTATAAACATGTAAAACAGAAATCACTATACTAAACCATAAACCCAGTCACCTCATCAATTACGACAATGAAACATAGCAAGAGGAGGGGGGGGTGGGGGGGGGGGGGGGGAGGGCTGGCCAATCAACACTGACACCACACACACACACACGCACGCATGCACGCACACAATTGGGTCAGTTTTCAGTTTCAAAGGCAACACATACAAACACGTAAACTCATGACCATACCCCAACACCAGGACAAAAATGTTTTCTATAATAGAAAATTCCTTAAACACAGAGAGAGAGAGAGAGAGAGAGAGAGACTCTCTCTCTCTCTCTCTCTCAGTCGCTCGCTTGCTCGCTCGCTCGCTCATTCTCTTTCAACACACACACACACATCCACACACACACACCAGTCAACTCCAACTCCTCCCACACAGTCCGCCCTTGCCACTACCGCCACCACCCCACCCCCCCCCCCCCCCCCCCCCCCCCCCCCCCCCCGCCTTCTTCCATAAAGATTCCAGGAACAGACCCTCAAGCCCACTACACCGTCACAGGTCACGGCAGATAATGCAGAGCGGTTGAAGAATAAGAAGACCCCCCCAACCCACCACCACCTCCAAGCCTGTTCCAATCATGACAAGAGGCCGTACATCACTCTGTATTGATTTTCTTTGTTCTCTCCACATTTACCTCCCCTGTATAGCATGCCGCCCGCTGTTCGTCTTTCTTGGCTTTTTTCGTCAACCGGTTGAAAACTGTCGTTCTTTGGGTTTTTCATGGCATGTTAATCTTTTCTCCTTTCCTCCTCCTCCTCCTCCTCCTCTTCTTCTGCTTCTCTTTCTTCTTCTTCGTCTTCTCCTCCATCTTGACTCTTCTTTTCAGTTGTTCTTGAGTGGATGTAACGACGGTCTTTGATTCTTTGGGTTTGTAATGACTGATTTTGTTCTTTTCTTTCTTTTCTTCTTCTCTCTTCTTCTTTTCTTCTTCTGGGTTTCATCATCATCACATCATCATCATTCTCTTTTCTTTCATCTTCTTCTTCTTCTTCTTCTTCTCTGGTTTCTTTCTTCTGATCTTCATCGGTCGCCCTCAGCTTTCTGTTAGTCATCATCATCATCTTTCTTCCTCATCCTCCGCCCTTCTTCTCTTCTTCTTCTTCTTCTTTTTCTCTTCTTCTGCTTCTTTTTCTCTTTGCCCATCTTCTCGTGTAATTCACACACCGAATCCTCGAAACGATCTTTGATTCACTCTATTCTGCTAATTCCCTCCCCCTGACTCCCTCCCGCAGGGCTTTCATCCACCAGTTTTTCTTCTTTTTCCCCTTCCTTCCGTCCTCCTGTTTCACCTTCTCTTTTCCCCCCTCTCCCCTCCTGATGGATTCTCTTGCTTTAACCTGTCGGATTGTAAACAAACGTTTCACCCCTTTGCCAGCGGTTTTTAATGCCTCCTTGGCTTCCCTGACTTCTTTTTTTCTTTTTTTTTCCCCGCCTTCTTTCTTCTTTTTCATTTCTTACTTCGGTTTCAATATACTTTTCATTAGTATTCTTGAGTCGATATATTAACATGAGGGATTGTAAAAACATGTTTACAGCGGATTGGATGCTTCTTTTTTTTTTTTCCCCTCTTTTGTTTTGTTAACCGGTTGAAATACGAAACGGTCTTTGAGTCTTTGGGTTTTTAATGTCATGTGTTCCTGTCCTTTCTTCTTGTTTTCTTTCTCTTTTTTATTCTTTCTCCTGATTCACTCGTCAGTTTATTCTTGAGTGGGATTTCTTAAACTTGCGGATTGTAAGACATGTTTTATAGCTGACTGGATGGATGGCGTTTTATGCTGTTGTTGCTTTTTGCAGGTGGTTTTCCTTTTTTCCTCTTTTTTTCTTGGTCATTTCTTCTGTCGTTGTTTCTTTTTTGTTACTTATTTCGGGACAACACGTGTTATGATAAGGACAGGTTAAGTCTGTGGGTCAATCACACGTCTTCTAGTCTGTGTTTAGATGCCCCTCTTTGAATGATTCCCTCTGTCTGTCTGTCTTCGGTTTCTCGTCTCTCTCTCTCTCTCTCTCTATCTCTCTCTCTCCTCTCTCTCTCTCTCTCTCTCTCCTCTCTCTCTCTCTCCTCTCTCTCTCGCTCGCTCGCTCGCTCGCTCGCTCGCTTGCTGCTCGCTCGCTTTGCTCGCTCCTTGTCTGTCTTTCTGTCTCTCTCCTCTGTCTCTCTCTCTATCTCTCTATCTCTCGCTCTGTCCTCTGTCTCTCTCTCTTTCTCCTCTCTCTACCCCTTCCTCCCCCACTCCCCCTCCCTGTCTGTCTGTGTGTGTCTGTCTGTCTGTCTGTCTGTCTGTCTCTCTCTCTCTTCTCTCTCTCTCTCTCTCTCTCTGTTCAGTTCAGTTTGATTCAGTACAGATCAATGTCCAGCGAACAGAGAGGTCTTCACTTCACATTTCACGGTCCAACTAAAGTAGCAGTCATAAATCAGACACTGTCTATGATAATGAACAGGGTTTTTTTTCCCCGGAGCTTTATTCCTCTTCGGAGATTTATTTCCTCTTTCCCCCTACACTACGTCACATCAGCACCCCTTCTTCTTCCTTCTCTCTTCCTTCCTTTCTCCCTCCTTCTCCCCCTAACTCTCACACACCTCCCACACAGACACGCAGTCCCCCTCCCCAATACACATGTAACCACACACACACACACACACACACACGCGCGCGCGCGCGCGCGCGCGCGCGCACGCACACACACACACACACTCTCTCTCTCTCTCTCTCTCTCTCTCTCTCTCTCTCTCTCTCTCTCGGTCGTCTGTCTATCTGTCTGTCTGTCTCTCTCTCATACTCATCCCCCACACACACACACACACACACACACACACACACACACACACACTCACTCACTCACACACACACTCACACACACACTCACACACACACACATGCGCGCGCGCGCATGCATGCAGGCACGCACGCACGCACCGCACGCACCCACGAACGCACGCATGCATGCACACACGCACGCATATACGCACGCAGGCATGTACACACGCACACACACACACACACACACACACACACACACACACACACACACACACACACACACACACACACACACACACACACACACACACACACACACACACACACACACACACACACACACACACACACACACACACACGCACGCACGCACACACACAATGAATAACCCAAACCACCTAAAAACCCTACCACATAAATCTCGTCCTCAGTAAAGATTCCTTCCAGGATAAGAAAATCAAGCTCCATTCGCTATTACAGGTCTTTGTGGATAATAGACAGCGGCACGAGAATATATTTAGAAAGAAAAAAAACACAGCTTTTCAATCATGACAATGGGCCGTACATCACTCTGTATCGATTGTCCTTGTCCTGTCCACCCTTTACCTCCCCTGCCTGAAATACTGCCCGCCAAAAAACTTCGACTTGACATTTTTTTTTGTAAGCCGGTTGAATGGCGAACCGGTCTTCGATGAGAGCTTTTTAAATGACAGGTTTTCTTCTTCTTTCTTTCTGTCTTCTCTTTCACGCTTATTTTGCAGTTATTTCTTGAATTGACATTCACTGAAGGATAGCAATAGATGAGTTATACTTGATCAGACAATATGCTTTTTGTGTAAGGGTTTTTTTTTTCGTTCGTTCGTTCTTCTTTTTATTATGTAGATTAAATAAGAAACGCTGACCATGTTGTATGAAGATGAAAGAAAAATGAAACCTTCCAAGGTGATAGTAATGAAAGTGCATGTTTTGTGCTGTTGTTAATTCCATTGCTGTTTTTATTGTTGTGGTTCTTGCCGCTGTTGTCATTTCTCCATTCATTTCTGGATGTTACGGTGTTACAGCAATCACGAGTTTTCTCAGTGTTTCATTTGCGCTTATTTTGTTCCATGTTTGGCGCTCCAAGTCGACTGATTCTCTCTCTCTCTCTCTCTCTCTCTCTCTCTCTCTCTCTCTCTCTCTCTCTCTCTCTCCTCTCTCTCTCTCTCTCTCATTTAAGAATGTGTTCCATTCTGAAAAGTTTCTCAATGTCATAACAGATAGATGGCACAGAATACATTACGCAAGACTTAGGTTGAGAACTTTAGGTTTTAATGCGAACAAAAGATGGTTTGAATGTGAAACATCCACAGAATCTCCTTGTCCTGCATGTAAACACATTATTGATGACGAAGAAAACTTTCTGTTCCACTGTATTCTTATAATGAAGTGCGGACAAATTGTTCATTTTTCCAGTTAGATATAGCGAAAAGACAAAATGTCGCTGGTGTGTTATCATCAGATGATGAACTTGTAATTAATCAGTTGCGAAATTCATTGCGGAAGCATTGAAAATTAGACAGATGAAGGATAGTGAAATTTAAGATAATACATTATAAGAGATATCTGAATGAATATTATCATTCATCGCATGTGGAAGAGATCAGTAAAATACAATGACATCATTTAATTGAGTGGATGATCGAGTCAGTCTTTTTTTTTTTTTTTCTTTTTCATGTTGAAAAAATCCGTAAAATACAATGTCATCATTTGATCGAGTGGATGGTCGAGTCAGTCTTAGTTGGTTGGTTTTTTTTTTTTTTTTTTTTTTTTTTTTTTTAACCTTACTGCATTACTCCTGTGTGTGAGGTGAGGACATAACGAAATGTTACGAATTTATTGGTTTTTGTTAACTTTGGATTTGATACACACAAGGAATGA
>JADBJO010005828.1:125000-137500 GCA_016801955.1 Conus betulinus
TCTACATAAAGGAGGACCGGCGTTCAATGATATGGCGATGATGATGGGGATGAGAATATGAATTCACCAGTTCTTAAGAAAGACCTCCGGGAAGGAAGGAAATACTCGTAGAGCACTTTTATTTGTAAAACATATTTTTCTTTTAGCTGCAGGACCAGACGGAATGACAGATTACTTTGTTTCAGCAGCCGGACCTTATATAAAAAAAAAACAAACCCCCCCCCCCCCCCCCCCCCCGAAAAAAAAATCAGAACACATAACTCCGGTCTGTCTGACGTTGATCAGTAAACTATTTGACCCTTCCCAGCCATCTATTTCTCGTATACTGCAGCCGGTTTTTCACCTGAACGAATGGTTACAACAGCAACAACACCACAGAGGAGAAATGAGAACACCTAGATCCATTCTTTCCGGCACTGACCAATGAACTGTTGGACCCTTCTCAACCATCTCTTCTCCCGTACACTGCAGCGGGTTTTTTGAACTGGACCTTTACTGGGATTCGGAGTACAACCACAGCTCTCGGACGACAGAAGGTCGCCACAGTAAAAATCATGTCCTAGTTGTACCGTCAGTGAGGACCTATCTAAACTCTCCCCCCCCCCTCCCCCCCCCCCCCCCCCCCCCCCCCCCCCCCCGCCCTCCTGTTTCTACCCCTCCAGCCCTTCCCTCCCTCTACCCCCGTCCCCGCGGGCCTGAAGTCGTCAATATTGATTCCGAATATCTCCAAGACCTATCCAGACTAAGGTAGTGTGTTGCCCTCCCCACACCTCAACCAACCCCCCTCCCCCTCCCCCCTTCCCCCTTCCCCATCTCTGCTGATTGAAACCCTCCGATATTCTGACAGCATGTCAGTGACATCTTTCCAAGGCGGAAGGCTTTTAGGTCCTCTTCCCCCCCCCCCCCCCCCCCCTCCCTTTTACCCCCAACCAACTCACCGACCCCCTACCTATCCCATTTCCTTGCTTCCCCCCCCCCCCCCCCCTCCTCCCTGTAGCCATCCTCACCGTTCCGTCTTACAGAGTGTCCCCTCAGAACGTCACCAGTGCCTTGTGCAGCCCTCTCTGGTTCAGCTCATTGATCTCTCGCCGGGTTCTAACAGCCGTGACAGTGACGGTCTGACCAAGGCCATGGCGCCACGGGAGATAAGTTCATGTCGCCACCCCCTCTCTCATTCTCTCTCTCTCTCTCTCTCTCTCCTCTCCTCTCTCCTCTCTCTCTCTCTCTCTCTCTCTCTCTCTCAATCTCCCTTTGTCCCTTGCTCCTCCTTTGTCCCTTGCTCTTCCTCCTCTCTCTCTCTTCCTCTTTCTCCCTCTCTCTATCTCCTTTTGTCCCTCTCTCTCTTCCTCTCTCTATCTCCCTTTGTCCCTCTCTGTTCCTCCTTCTCTCTCCCTCTCTCTTCCTCTTTCTCTCTCAGTCTATCTCCCATTGTCCCTCTCTTCCTCCTCTCTTCTGCCTCTCTCTCTCTCTCTCTTCCTCTTTCTCCTTCTCTCTCTGTCTTCCTTTGTCCCTCTCTCTTCTCTCCTCTCTCTTCGTCTTTCTTCCTCTCCTCCCCTCTCTCTTTCTCCCTCTCTCTGTCTCCCTTTGTCCCTCATTCTCCCTCCCTCCCTCCCTCTCTTTGGACCGCTTTTCTCCTCCTCCCTCCCTCCCTCTCTCTCTCTCCCCTCCTCTCCTCTCTCCTCTCTCTCCTCTCTCTCCTCCTCTCTCCCTCCTTCCTCTCTCCCTCTCTCCTCCCCCTCCTCTCTCTCTCACTCTCCCTTCCTCTTTTTCTCCCTGCTCTCTCTCTCTCTCTCTCTCGCCCTTTCTCTCACTCTCCCTCCCCTCTCTCTCTCTCTCCCACCCTCTCTCTCTCTCTCCCTCTCTCTCTCTCTCTCTCTCTCTCTCTCTATCTTCGCCCCCCTCCCTCCCCCACCAAGTCACGCTTCCCTGTCTGACCCTACAACCCATCCCTTCGGTCCGTTTCAGAAGGTCCGCCACAACTGTGGCCTGTCTCCCTCTGACCCTTGTTACCCCCCCATTGCTGCCTTGCCTTCGCTGGCTCCCTCTGCAGCAGAGAACCTCCCGCAAGTCTTCCTGTGGTCAGTGTGACATGGATCTGTGGCACCTTTGTTCCCTGCCACTGGAACAGCTCTCTTTGTTTGATGGTCGTCTGTTCCTGCTTTTCTGTGTATTGAAACTTGTCAGTCGAGTCCCTTTCGCTGGGAGTGAAAAGTCCGCATCTGCTTCGATACTCTGCCTTTCTGCCCTCTTTCCGATCAATGGTGATGATGAAGATGGTGATGGTGATGATGATGACGACGACGACGACGACCGCAACACGAACAGCAACAACAGTAATAATCATAATGTAAATGATAACAATAATAGTAATAATAATAACAATAATAATAACGACAATGATAATGAGAATAATAATGGTGATATTAATAAAACAATAATAACAGCACAATAATCATGATAATAATGATGATGAGAATAATAACAAACAACAACAATTATAACAATAATTACCAAGACCCATAACAAGCCAAACACTACGTCAGCCCTGGTGGGCGGGGGGGGGGGGGGGGGGGGGGGGGGGGGGGGGGGGGGGAAATCCTCTCCTAGATCCAGGCGACATTATCACATGAAACTCTGTTCTGCCATGTCCCCCCCCCCCCCCCTTCTCCATCCCCTCCCCCCCCCACCCCACCCCCCTTAACAACGTCGTGCTGATACCGACAGCTCCGATAGGCAGCCATTCAGGAGGCTGTCCACCTCCCGACAGCTGTCTGAGAAACCTCTCCACCGTCTGAGGATCATGTAAGTATTGTCACGCTCCCCCCTCCCCCCCCCCCCCTCCACCTCCCCTTCCTTCTTTCCTCCTGCCTCCACCTCTTCCTCCTCCCCCCCTTCTTTTAACCCCCCCCCCCCTCCCCCCACCCCGCTCCCACCTCCCGCTTCCCCGCCCCCTCCTCAGCTTTCCGTTATAACCTGAAGAGCGTTAAAGAGTCGGGGACTGTTGTTTTGACCGGCTTGAATCTTAGTTCTGTGAAGTTCACTGATGTACAAGACTCTTTTCAAAGAGAAGTCTGTCGGAAGTTTCAGTCACATTAAGCAAGTCTCGTATCATTTGCACCTGCATTAGCAACACCCACATCCTTTAGAAGAACAAACAAACACAAAGAAAGGGGGAAACCCCACCCTCTCTTCTCTCCGCAAGAGTAGATCAAAACAACGGTATCCCTTTATGACGATGGTGTGTCGCTAAGGACATTATGGTCAGTGGGCCAGGCGCTCCCATACAAGCCTGAAGAGGACACTGCCTCACAGGTCAGTGGTCAGTGTACTCCCATCACCAGTGTCCGCGCCAGGTTGAAGGAGGTGGACTTGCTAATCGTCTGCTCCGATGCCAAAACCAGTTTTAAGGTTTTTAGTTTCTTTAAAATGTTTTTCACAAATGTTTCGACGCGCATTCGTACACGTACGCATTGTCTCTGTCTGTCTGTCTGTCTGTCTGTCTGTCTCACGCTCACACACACACACACACACACACACACACACACACACACACACACACACACACATGTTTGCGCATTCACACACACACACACACACACACACACACACACACACACACACACGTGGACAAGGGATGAAGGAGAGCTAGGATGGAGGAGAAAAGGGAGATTAGAGAGAGAAAAAAAAAATGAAAAAGAAAAAAAACAAAACATGGAACATGCAAAAAGGAAGAAAAAAAAAAAAAAAAGAAGAAGCAGCGTTGAGAATGAGACTCGTTGGCGACGCCAGCTGATTGCCTGTTGGTACAAATCCTTTAACAGCCGCTTGAGAGAGAGCAGGGGAGACAGGAGCCAGCTCTACTGTCCTCCGTGTTCTAATCCTCACGGAGGAAAGTAAGCCGCTCTTGCTCGTCTTTTCTTTCTCGCCAGTTCTCTCCCTTCTTTCTTTTTTTTTTTTTGTATTTCCCCAACGGCCTTTTTTCTCTCACTGTTCGTTTTCGCTTCTCTCTCTCTCTCTCTCTCTCTCTCTCTCCTCTCTCTCTCTCTCTCTCTTACTGTTCTTTTGCCTCTTGCCCACTCCTCCCCTCCCTCATACCCTCCTCCTATTCACACACACACACACACACACACACACACACACGCACACACACACACGCACGCACGCACGCACACACACACACACACACACACACACACACACACACACACACACACACTTCCCGCTCTCGAAAACAAACTTTCCGAGCCAGAGAGCGATTAGTTGCAGAGCATGTTTGAGTACAACGCGAGAGAAATGGGTGTGATGTGTGGGCTGTCACGAGTGTGGACTGTTATTATTGTCATCTTCGTCATCACCATAACATCACGATGCATTAATAAAAGTTTCATCATCTTACCATCATCATGTTCACCATCTTCATCATAACCATCGTCATTACTGTTGTCATTATCATCATCATATAGATATAATATATAATAATGAAGAGAGAATATTTCTTTTTTTTAAAGATGATGATGTTGATGCTGATTATGATAATGATGGCGATGATAATGGTGATATGATAATGATGATAACAATAAAAATGATAAGGATAATAATAATGATAATAATGATAAATTCAGTAGCACAATGAACTTGTACGCGAACACCAGTCCAAATGTGTGTGTGAATGGTTTTTGTACAAACAAAACATTAGTGTATTATATATTCCCATACGCAACCTCGCACAAAAGTGCAGGTGCTTACACGCGCGCGTGCGCGTGCGCGTGCACACACATACACACACACAGGCGCGCGCGCGCACACACACATATACTCTCTCTCTCTCTCTCTCTCTCTCTCTCTCTCTCTCTCTCTCTCTCTAATCTATGTAATCCACATGAGCCGTCGCATATAGACTTGAGCCAGAATTTGATATTAAACTGTTAACAGAACAAAATGTAATGGACACATACACACCCAACAATCATCGACATGTTCTGGGGTCTCTGTCTCTACTGATGACATCATTCACACGCTAGAAATGCACGTGCCGCCGCTTACCTGACATCACGTGTCAGACCTTGGCAATCACCCCGAACCCTGTCTTTGTGCACATTGCTTTCCCCCAAATAGTTCTGTTCCTTTCATTTCAATACGTCTGCTTGGAACCGCCTGGCTTGTGCCTCTCTGGGCACATGAAGGAAAAGGAGAATCCACTTCCAGACACAACAACCAATTCACGAACAATCTCATTGTGCCTGTCTATAAATACTCCACTCCTTCAGCACGGCCTCGGCGCATTCATTTGGGGCGTGCAGCCTCTGTGCCCGCGAGGATCTATCCAGTGTCCTCAGCCTCGCTTTTCCCCTTCTCCTCCTCCTCCTCCTCCCCGTCTCCTTTCCCACCTCTGCCCCACGCCAACTGTCCTGAATCTCTCTCCGATCCCAAAGCGGGCCTCTTCATGACGGCCATGAGGGGGTGGGGGTGGGGAGGGGATGGGGAATCCTTTCCTCAAGGTAACGGCAGCTTTGGGACAGGAAGTGTGTCCTTGCGCCTCCCCCGTGACGTAGCTCCTCCATCCACCCCCCCCCCCCCCACCCACCCCCCAACCTCCACATCCGCCAAAGCGTTCCTTCTCTAAAGCCCGTCTTCTTGACCGTGTTGAGATGAGGTGGACAAAAAAGAAAATTCCGACGCGAAGCGCATCTCAATCCTCCCTCCTCTCTCCCCCCCCCCCCCCCCCCCCCCCCCCCCCCCCCCCCCCGTCTGATTGTAGACGCCTTTTTTCAGGGATCATCAAGGAACTGTTGAGATCATACCCCACCCCTTCTCTCTCTCTTCGTCCCTCCCCCCTCCTCCTTCCCTCCCCTCCCGCACCCCCCACCCCACCTCCATCCCGGCTTACAGTTCCATCACAGACAAGAGATGGGCCCGCAGCCCAGAAAGACTCAGTTCACAGACTTAGATCTCAACTTCTGAAGGACGTGACGCGAAAACATGTTGATGACGTCATGCCGGAACCTCCGTCACGTGTAGGAACTCTTTTGTGAACAGAACTCCGTTCCTCACCCCCTCCCCCCCACCCCCACCCCCCTTCATGAAGAAACAGGGCGGAAAAACAATCCCTTTACAGACGATGTGATGAAAAAACGGCAGCTTTGAAAGACGACCTGATAATGCACCGCAATCTATACATGCAAAGAGCTGACTTGGCAACAAGTGCATTGGTATTTCACCAGTATTTTCGGCCTTTTGTCTCCCTGAAAATACATGACACAAGATATGAGCCACATCAGTTAAACGACAACGAACAGAGTTAAAAACTTCAACATCAAAACGTTCATGCCTTATATAATAGTGTGTGTGTGTGTGTGTGTGTGTGTGTGTGTGTGTGTGTGTGTGTGTGTACGAGCGAGCTAGCGAGCGTCCGTGTGAGTGTGAAGTTGTTGTGTGTATGTGTGTGTGTGTGTGTGTGTGTGTGTGTGTGTGTGTGTGTTCTTGGATCATGATTCTCTTGGTCATGTCTGCTCTCTCTGCATCAAGTATTCCGTGGAAATCTTTCCGACACATCGGCTACAATCAAATCAGTTCCCTTCAGCTAAGTACACTTGATTTCATTTTTGTTGGAGACAAGCTTTTCCCTGCTTTTTTTCGACTAGTTTCCCCGTTTCTTCTTGGGTCTAGGCTATTTCAAACCATTCATATTGGCCTCAGAATTGCGAAGTCGGCAAGTTTTTGGATTTGAAAACAGATTTTTCTTCATTTTCTTCATTACCGTCACTTTCATCAACAGACTTTCTTCTTCTTCTTCTTCTTCTTCTTCTTCTCTTCTTCTTCTCCGCCTCCTTCTCTCCGCCTCCTTCCCTCCACCTCCTCCTCCCTTTTTTCTTCTTCTCCTCCTCCTTCTTTCTTTCTTGTTGTTGTTGTTGTTGTTGTTCTTCTTCTTCTTCTTCTTCTTCTTCTTTCTTCTTCTTCTTCTTTCGTCGTCGTCGTCGTCGTCGTGCTGTTTTTCTTCTTTTCACCACATTTCTGGCTGTTATTGAAAAAGCTTCAAGCGTTATTGTTGAACCATATTCGCTAAGTCGTTCAAACGATATACATAGACACAGAAGCGTTCAGTCTTCTAACGCTGGCCACTTGTGGTCACAGCCGTGGCGGTCAGACTGACCGCTAACTCCACAATCTCTAGGAAGTGCTTTCCTGCAACCTCCATTGCCCCCCCCCCCCCCCCTCCGTTCTGCCATACTCCCCCTACCCACCCCCCCCCCCCACCACGCCCGCTTTCCCCCCCATCTACTCCCACCCCGTTTTTTTTTTTTTTTTCCCTCGCATCGTCACAACCCCCCCCCCCCCCCCCCCCCCCCTTTCCCCTTTTCCCCTAACTCGCCGCAACAAGTTATAAAGCAAACGGAGCTTAGTGTCTGTGTCGATCCGGCCGACATGCCTCCTAAGTGGCTGATTCTCTGATACCAGATCGGTGTTACAGCGAAGGCTGGTCAAGCTAGGAACAAACCCCTGCCTCCTCCTGCCCCCCTCCCCCCCCCCCCTCCCCCCAGCCATCTTACCTGCCTCCTGACCGCAATGATCTGACGACGCTTTGCTCCTTATCTTCCCCTGCCCCCTCTCTCTAGTCTAACTCCTTCCCGTTTCCCTTTCTCCTCACCTCTCCCTCCTTCATCCTCCCTCTGCCCCCCCCACCCCCCCTCCCTCATTCTTCACCCCTCCCTCTCCCTCTTACCGTCATCCCTCGCTTTTCTTACTCCTGTTCCCCTCCCCTCCCCCCCCCCCCCTTCCCCACCCACCCCCCCTTCTTTGTTCTCTCCCTCCCCTTCCTTTCTCTCCATCCTGCCTTCACCCTCCCCCCCCCCCCCTCTCTCTCTCTCTCTCTCTCTCTCTCTCTGTCCTCTCTCTCCTCCTTCTTTCTTTCATCCCAAACCAAACGCCTCTGTGTCTCTCTGCCTTCTCCCCTTCCCCCCCCCCCCCCCTCCCCCTCTCTCTCTCTCTCTGTGTGTCTCTCTCTGTGTCTCTCTCTCTCTCCTTTTTTCATCCCAGACCCAACGCCTCTCTGTCTCTCCTGCCTTCACCTTTCCCCTTCTCCTCGCACCCTGCTCTCTTTACTCTCTACCTCCTATCCTTCTCCCCTCCCTCCCTTTCCTTTCTCCGGTATAGTGTCCCTGCCTCATCCCTCCCTCCCTCTCCCCTACGCCTCCCCCTCCCTCATCCTCCCTCCCTCTCCCTCTCCCGGTCCTCCTCCCTCTCCTCTCCCCTCCCTCCCCCTCCCTCGCCCCTAAGCACTCTCTCCTCAACTCTCCCTCCCTCTCCCTCACCCCTCCCCCTCATCCAAACCCCCTAGCACCCCTCCCCTCTCTCCCCCTAGCACCCCTCCCTCATCCTCCCTCCCTCCTCTCCTCCCACCCCTCCCTCTCCCTCACCTCTCCCCCTAGCACCCCTCCCTGCCCTCCCCCCTAGCCCCCTTCCCTCATCCCTCCCTCCCTCTCCCCTAGCACCCCTCCCTCCCTCCCTCTCCCCTGCACACCTCCCTCTCTCCTCCCTCCCTCCCTCCTCTCCTTAGCCCCCCTCCCTCCCCCGCACCCCTCCCTCCCCCCTAGCACCCCGCCCCTCCCTCCCTCACCCCCCCTCCCTCCCTCCCCCTCCCTCCCACTCCCTAGCCCCCCCCCCCTCCCTCTCCTCCCCTAGCACCCCTCCTCCCCCCTCCCCCTAGCACCCTTCCCTCATCCCTCCCTCCCTCTCCCCTAGCACCCCTCCCCTCCCTCCCCCCTAGCACCCTTCCCTCATCCCTCCCTCCCTCTCCCCTAGCACACCCCCTCCCTCTCCTCCCCCTAGCACCCTTCCCTCATCCCTCCCTCCCTCTCCCTAGCAACCCCTCCCTCATCCCTCCCTCCCTCTCCCTAGCACCCCTCCCTCCCTCCCCCCTAGCACCCTCATCCCTCATCCCTCACTCCCTCTCCCTAGCACCCCGCCCTCTCCCTCCCCCTAGCACCCTTCCCTCATCCCCCTCCCTCCCTCTCCCCTAGCACCCCTACCCCTCCCTCCGTCCCCCCTAGCACCCTTCCCTCATCCCCCCTCCCTCCCTCTCCCTAGCACCCCTCCCTCCCTCTCCCCTATCACCCTTCCCTCATCCCTCCTCCCCCTGCTCCCCTAGCATCCCTCCCTCCTCCCTCCCTCTCCCCTAGCACCCCTCCCTCCTCCCTCCCTCCCTCTCCCCTAGCACCCCTCCCTCCTCCCTCCCTCGCTCTCTCCCCTGGCAGCCCTCCCTAAACCTTACCCCGTCTGTTTCGAGTCCCTGTACCCCCCCCCCCCCCTCCCTCCCTCGCTCTTTTATCAGCCCACCTTCATCCCTCCCGCTCTTCAGTTTGAATCCCCACTGGCATCATCCCTCTCTCGCGCCCTGTACTGAGACCCTCCTCACAACTGCCTACCCCTCCCCCCTCCCCCCCCCCCCACACACACACTTTCCCCCCCCCCCCCCCCCCCCCCCGCCCGATTCTCCCTCACTCACACACCTCCCCCCCCCCCCCCACCCTCCAACCCTTCCTCCCGCTGCACTGTATCAAAATGAACTGGGCAGGTCTTCAAGGAGTGTGTGTGTGTGTGTGTGTGTGTGTGTGTGTGTGTGTATGTGTGTGTGTGTGTGTGTGTGTGTGTGTGTGTGTGTGTGTATGTGTGGTGTGTGTGTGTGTGCCTTCTTTTTCAAGCTGTGCTGGACTTTCACCTGGAGTAATGTCCACACCTGAACTCTGATATTCTCTCCTCTTTGTTAGAGAATCCTGGACAGATGAAGAAGCACGAGGAGAAAGATAACAACAACAACAACAACAAAACAAAACAAACTGAAAACGCTTGATCCCCTCCACGCTGCTCCCTCCTTCCTCCTCCCCCCACCCCCCTCTCTGCCCCCTCTCCCTCCCGTTCCCTCCGTGCTCCTGTTGCTATGGAATCAGGAATTCAGAGAAGTATGGATTTTGCTGTCTTACCACCCCCCCCCCCCCCCCCCCCTTCCGTAAATCTGGCATTGTCTGCCCCCCCCCCACCCCCCTTCCCTCTATCCTTCCACTCCCACCACACCCGCTCACCTTTGTTGTTGTTGTTGTTGTTGTTGTTATGGTGGTGGTGGTGGTGGTGGTGATGTTGCTGTTGTTGTTGTTTCGCCGAGGGATAAAATAGAATCCAGGTATGGTTCGAATCCAGGCCATTGTTGTTGTTGTTGTTGTTGCTGTTATTGTTGCTGTTGTTGTTGTTTTTTACTGTGTTCTCTCCCTCCTCCGTTCCACCCACACCCGGGAAAAAAAAAAAAACTGGAACGTGTTGGGTGGTGACATCTTGTTTTACGGTCTCCCAATTCCAGAGCCTATTTTCACATCAACGTTGGAGCGGTGCTAGGAGCCGTACCGTCCGTGTATTTTGGTACCCCAATTGCAAGGTGTCTCCACCAGATTTATGCGTCTGTTTCGTTTATTTTCTGGGGGTTCAGCGGGTGTAGTCGTTTTTCTTTTTTAATTTTGGCCTCGGTTGGTTGGGTTGGTGGGTGGTTTTTTCTACCGCTATCTTTGGTATATCGGCAAAAAAAAAAAAGAATTTTCGTTCTCGATTCGTGAACTCATTACACGCACACATGAATTATGGAGATACACACACGCACGCACGCACGCACGCACTCACGCACGCACGCACACGCACACGCACGCACACACACACACACACACACACACACACACACACGCGCGCGCGCGCGCGCGCGCACACGCACACTCATACACTCATTCACTCACATACACACACTCATTCACACACACACACACACACACACCACACACACACACACACACACACACACACACACACTCATTCACTCACACACACACACACACACACACACACACACACACACACACACACACACACACACACACACTCTCTCTCTCTCTCTCTCTCTCTCTCTCTCTCTCTCATTCACTCACACACACACACACGCACGCGCGTGTGCACACATACGCGCACGCACACACACACACACACACACACACACACACACACACGCGCGCGCGCGCGCGCGCGCGCGCACAAACGCACAACACACACACACACACACACACACCCACACACACACACACACACACACACACACACACACACACACAACTCCGTTCTCTCCTATTGCACATATGTGCGCGCACAATACGATTTTATATTTGTAGATGCAAAATGGTCGAGTGAAAAAAAAAATCGTTTAATACTGTGCACAGAATTTTTCGTCAGAGCTTTGAAAGAAAGTATGAAGGTGGACATCCAGTCGTGAATGGCACTGCATTCCAGGCTTTGGGGCGGTACTAGGATAGGGGACTTCGGCCTAACCATTGTGTCCTGCAAACGGAAACTAGAGAATGCGAGAATCGGTAGAGGAACGGCCCTTTTGTCATGGGGGAGTAGTGACGAAGCCTGTCCGACATGTCATCACGCCGACCAACAGTCAGGGCTGTGAAACAGAGAGGAGAACAGTTTTGAAAAAGCATTCTTCACTGTCTAGGAAGCCACTGCCAACATTTCACAGGAGGGTGTGTGGTACGTTTCTGTTGGAGGCAATACAGTACTATACGTTAGTTGATGTTGGGGCGGGTGGGGGGGGGGGGGGGGGGGGGAGGAGGGGCGGATATAATCAAAGGGGATGAAAGTGCAATGAGTAGTTTTATCCTTACAACTGGACTATGCAGTTATTATTTATTTATTTATTTATTTATTTATTTATACTCTTGTTTACTTAATTTTTTTAATTGTTCTTTTATCTAATAAATACCTGCCTATTCGTTTTATTTATTCGTTTATCTATTTCATCTGTTTTTTATTTACCTATTCGTGCTTTTTATTCATTCATTCGTTTATTTTGTTTATTTATGTGACGAAGGTGACGATGATGATGATGATGGTGACGACGATGATGATGATGATAATGATTTGTTGTTGTGGTGGTGGTGTTGTGGTGGTGGTGGTGATAGTGCTTGTGGTGGTATTTGTCATTGTTATTGTTGCTGTTGTTGTTTGTTGTTGTTGTTGTTGCTGTTGTTTTCATCATCTATCTCTAGCCATGTAGGTGAAGACTTTCCAGCATCTCAGCAGCGCTCACAAGCTGACTCTTTCTGTCTTTTTTCTGTCTCTCCATCCCATTGCCATCCTCATTATCCGCCATCTCCCCACAATTTTATAAACCATGTACAGCTTGTTCGCTGTATCGATCGGATCGATTTTCATTTCAGTGGCTTACTCTCTGCTATACAGCAATGTTAGAATGGAGTCTGCTTAAAGCCGATCCGCCCCCCTCCCCCCATCCATTCCCCTCTACTCTCTCCCCCCCCCCCCCCCCCCCCACCTCTACATCTCTCATCCCCCTTCTTCTCTCCCCCCTCCCCCCTCCCCACGAAAGCAAACCTCAAAATAAAAGAGAAAAAAAAAGACTTACGAAAATTGCCTCTATTGTTTCTCTCTCTCTCTCTCTCCTCTCTCTC
>JADBJO010005828.1:145000-150548 GCA_016801955.1 Conus betulinus
CAGCTGAACTTCAATCCCAAACGACTAATGGTCTGAAGATCATCAGGCGGAATGCTGGTCAAAGTGGTAGATGGAAAAACAAGAGTCATCTCAACTTCAGCAGCAGTGAACACAACAGCTTTTGCTTTCGTCACCCTCATTCTTGCCATGGACGAGAGGAGAGAGGAGAAGGAGACTAAGGTGGGGGGAGGAGGAGGAGGTGGAGGAGGAGGAGAAAGAGGAGAAAAGGAAAGAGGAGGGAGAAGGTGGAGGAGAAGGTGAAGGAAGGAGGAGGAGGAGGAGGAGAGGAAACGGAATTACAACAGAGATAACGGCAAGCCAATAATTTTCTTTTTATCGCTCCAATGCAACACGCACCACCACCCCTCTCCCCCCCCCCCCCCCCTTCTCCCCCCACCCCAAAACTGATTTGATGAGGAAAGGAGGTTAAGATGGCAGAACGAGGCGACGAAGCGTCACATGAAATGGCGCACCCCCCTCTGGCGCTCTGACGACAAGCATTATGGGAAACATTCATTCTTCCTCTCACTGGCCCTCGCCAGTATTGTGAGCGGGGACGATCTGAATGGGAGGTGTAAGGAGATACAGATGGGGGGGGGGGGGGGGGGGGGGGGGGGCGTGGAGGGAAGGGGGGGGGGAGAAATTGGTAGTGGTGATGGTGGTGGTAGTAGTGCTACACAATTGTTGCTGCCTCTACTATTACCCGTAGTTGCTTCTGCTGCGACTACTTCAATAGTGTGTGTGCCTGCGTGCGTGGGGTTAGTTTTATTCTTTTGGAGATGGATTTGTTGTTGTTGCTTCTGCTGCTACCACTACAGTTATTGCCGCTGCTTCTACGGTTGCAGCTGCTGCTGCTACTTCTGCTGCTACAACCTCTGCCTGCTGTTAGTTCAACTGCTGCTTTTAGTTCGCTCACTGCTGCTGCTGCTATTGCTTTCTTTACACTTGCAGCTAAAACGAGTGCTACTACTACAACTGTAGCTTCAGCTAAAACTGTTACAACTACTACTACTATTACAATTGTTGTTGGTGCCGCTTCTGGTGGCGCTACTACTACTACTACTACTGCAGTTGTTATTGCTATTACTCTTACTACAGTTGTCAAAGCCCTGTTGCTTTTGTTGGTAGAGAAATGTGAAAGTCAGGAGACTTTGTAAACTCATTGCTTCTTGGAAGGGGAGCCTTTACAATGGGCATGGATCTCTCTCTCTCTCTCTCTCTCTCTCTCTCTCTCTCTCTCTCTCTCTCTCTCTCTCTCTCCCCTCCTTTACCCAAGGTGCGCGCGCGCGCGCGCGTGTGTGTGTGTGTGTGTGTGTTAGGGACTAGGGTTAGTTTTATTCTTTTGGAGATGAATCTGAAATAAATGTTAGCGAACCGCCAAAGAAAACGTGGATTCGGTTTTTTTTTTTTTTTTTTTTTTTCTTTTTGTTTTTTTGTTTGTTTTTTGTTTTTTTTTTTTTTTGTTTTTTCGGTTCGCTAACATGTTAACATTTCTTTAAGATTTGTTTAGATTTCCAATCTTTAATCACAGGTACGTACAATAGTTACACAATGCAAAGTGAGCAGCAACAAGCTGAATGCTTATAATGTGCTCTACAAAATGACAATACACAACTAATTACCTGGCGGCTACAGTAATACAAATATTACATTATTCATATGAAACAATTGACAGTTTAAAGTTTATAAATCGCATGAAGAATACAAAAAAGACACCCACCCCCCCCCCCCCCCCTCCCTTTTCCCGGAGAGAGAAAAAATAATTTAAAAAAAAAAAAAAATAAAAAAAAAAAAAAAGTAAAAGAAAAGAAACGGAGATTAATGAAGAGAGACTATGAGAAACACACCACAGGCACACTAATTTGTTATCATCACAATTTGAAATAACGGCAACATTTTTAATACAATCTTCTTTTGTCATACCTGAAAACTCCAAAAGACAATGTATCTAAAACCGGTTGCTTCCAGAGATAAACTTATGAACAGCTTCAAATATCAATATATTGGTATCTATATGCAGATTACGGTCACCTTTTAACAGAGTTTGAACATTTCTGTAGTGTGATGGGAGATCGGAAATAGTTTGTGTGCGGGTTTCATTAAAACGAGGACACAACAGAAAATAGTGCTCAGCTGTTTCTCCCCCATTACCACACTCACACAGTGGGTCGTTAATTAGATGGCGGTTGAACATATCGTATCTCAGATCACTGATTCCAAGACGAAGACGGCAATGAATGATTTGGTTTTTTCTCTCGCCATGGTAAAAGTACGGTGGTATGACAGGGTCATCAGCCGATAAATGATGCTTGACTACGCTTAAAGATGGACTGGTTTTAATATGATCTGGGAGACTATTCCATAAAGATGTAGTTGAAGGAATGAAGGATTTCCGATATATCTCAGTGTTGCATTTTGGAGTTGTACGCTCTAACGGTCTTCTCCTGTGATAAGGATTCCTGTCCGAAACAAGACCAGGCAAAAGATCAAGTAAATAAACCGGACACATGCCATTTATCATTTTATAATAATATATAATTTTATGTCTTTTTCCTCCTTTCCTTGAGTGAGCAAAATCCAGATTCTTCATATAATTTTTGATGACTTGTTCCACGAACAGCTCCAGTAATTGTTCTTATAGCTTCTAAGTGTAAGTTTTCAAGAGAATTGGATTGCATTTCGGAGCAGTTGTCCCACACAACATCTGCATAGTCAAAATTAGGTAATACGAAAGATTTATACATGATTTCTAAGGCTCTCCTACTAAATCTATATTTGAAACTTTTCATACAGGAAAGCAGCATAGTGATTTTGTTTCGTATACCATTAATATGTTCATCCCACTTGCAATTATTTTGAAGTATAAGTCCAAGATGTTTATGATTGTCTTGCCTTGAAGATACGTTTGTCCAAACATAAGGGGTAAGACTAGATGATTGCCCCGTAAAAAGTTAAGTAATTCTGTTTTCTCTTCACTGAATTTTATTTTCCAGCGCTGCGCCCAAAGATGTATCTTTTGTAGATCAGAATTGATTATTTCTGTGCGAATAGTAGGATCATTAAGTGAGAAGGACATGCTGGTATCGTCCGCAAAAAGTTTAACTTTAGATCTTATACCGTCTGTAATGTCGTTAATGTAAATAAGAAATAAGAGAGGTCCAAGAACTGAGCCTTGGGAACTCCTGCAGGGATTCTGACATAGTCTGATTGGTCACCTTGATTACAACTGCCTGCATGCGATCGGAGAGATAATCGGTGAACCATGCTAACAACGTCCCTCGTATGCCATTGCCTTCAAGTTTACGGATGAGGCCTCTATGCCAGACACGGTCAAAAGCTTTTAGAAATGTCGAAGTACACAGCTTGCGTTGTGATTCCACTATCAAATGAGGAACATAAATCGTTATATAGATACATAATGACTGATTGACTGTGGAATCACCAGGGATAAACCCGGATTGGGAAGGTGAAAATGATATCATTTGTCAATAAAAAAAAAAAAACTTGCTTGTGGATACATCTTTCCAGAACCTTTCCAACGCAGCTGAGCAAAGAGACTGGACGATAGTTGTTACAAAGATCCTTCGATTCTTTTTTATGTAGTGGACTTACATGGGCTGTTTTCCAGACGTTTGGAAACTTTGCTTCAATCATACTTCTGTTAAATATGGTAGTCAAGGGATCCAATATAACTGGAAGAGATGCAATCAACAACCTGTTGTGAACCAAATCAGGCCCTACTGCTTTATTCTTGTTCAGATTCAAGATAACATCCTTAACATTAGTAGCTGTCAAAGAAATGTCTGTAATTTCTGGAACTATGAATGGTACATCTGGCACTTCATCATCATCATTTTCCAAAGTGGACTGAGCAATGAAATATTTATTGAAAGCGTTCGCTTTGTCTGTATTGCTATAGTTTACAATGCCATTACAAACAAATTTTACCAGGTGCCACCATTCTTTTTTTACCAAAATGTGTGGAGTTAGAAACCTTATTGTCTAATTCAGCAACATAGTCAAGTTGTCTTTGTCTTTCTCTTGATGTCACATAATTCCGAAATCGACGAAACCTGCACCAATCTTCTGGATCATTGTATATGTTTAGCTATACTGTGTATTGTTTTACGTTCCTCTGTTAACAATCTTACTTCATCAGTCATCCAGGGGACGTCGTCAGGACGCACAGTAATAACTTTAGACGGCATGCATAGTTTCGCTTTTTCCATTAATATTTTTGAAAACATTTCAGCACTTTGATCTACTGATCTGTTGCGAGTAATGTCGTCCCAGTTTACAGTGCCTAACAGGTCACAAAAGCGATCTGCATTTAGCTTTCTATAATTAAGTATGGTCCTTTTAAATGGCTGGTTCTTGACAACAGTATGTCTAATCATGGCGCAAGGAACACTATGTGATCACTGCAAATAGCTGGCAAAACGTCAGTGGATGTTACAATGTTGGGGCATTGTGTGAGAACCAGATCCCAAACACGTTGCACTCGAATCTGTAATCCTTGTGGGTTCATTAATAAATTGAGTGAGCCTGTATCGATTCATGATTCCAAGTAAGTACGGTGAGGGTGTCGTAAGGAAATCACTATTGAAGTCACCAAGAATAATAAATTTTGATGAAGTATTATTTACCTTACGAATGCTTTCTTCTATCTGATCCCAGTAACTTACAGGGGAACTTGGAGGTCGATAAAATGACCCAACCAGTAGACTACTTTGGCCAAGCTTTGTCTCCACCCATACAGCTTCAAGGTCATTCATATAGAGATCTGGTCGAGGTTTACAAACTAAGTTGTTTTTAACATAAATAGCAACTCCACCATGAGGGTCATTTGATCTGTCACACCGGACCGGTGGATTAAAATTTGTCATATGTATTGAGTCGTTCTTGACCGAATCTGACAGCCATGTTTCTGATACTGTGATAATGTCGAATGTATTGTATTCTGCTTCAAAGATATCCATTTTGTTTCTTAAACTGTTGACGTTTACATGAATTATCTTAAGATCAGTTATGGTATCAGGTCCGGATTAAGTTCAAACATCACCTGACAACAGCAGAAGCAGTTGATGAATGAACAAATATGTCTTGTTAAATTTCGTACTACTGTTACCACGAAAGTTGACGTGAATGTCAGAGACAAGAAACTCTTTCACTGAACTGCAAAAGTCTTTACAACGGAAGTGGATAAGACAATGAAAAAAACAAAGAGAGCGTAACATTGTGAGGAGAATCCAGGCATGACAATATTACAAACTGTGTAACATTAGACATGTTCAAAAAAGACAGGCTTCTAGTAGCAGACAAAGATTTTATGTAGTAACGGCCTATCCTAGCACGATACGTACCCCAGGTCTATACTCATTTATTATATTAATGTCTGTGTATCTGCGTTCGAAATGAGAAATACATTGAGCGAAAAGACTTTGACAGTGGGGTAGGGAGGAAAAGAGAAGACAGAGAGAGAGGCGAGAGGGGGGGGAGGGGGGAGGGGGGACGCGGACATGAACAGATAAGAGAGCTAGAGAGAGGG
>JADBJO010005829.1:0-5000 GCA_016801955.1 Conus betulinus
GCGTGGCGGGACTCCCGGTGGAGGCGTGGGTTCGAATCCCATCAGAGTCATGTGGGTTTTTCTGCCTCGACTGGCTCCTACCCAGAGTTGAATTTGCTGCGGACTCAGTTAGGAAGACTGGGACCACACAGTTGAGTTTCATCCACTTAATGGATGCGTTTTTGGGAGTGTTGCTCAAATTTCCGGACAAACCACTGCAGGTGCCTGTATCCCGGGCTGGTTGACGCCGGGATATATTATGAAAGGAAGAAGGAGTACAGCCCTGTCAAGTAGTCTCCGACCGAAATGGAAATCCGTAGCATCATCTCAATGATCCTCATTCTCATCGATCAGCATGGAAAAAAAAAGTCTCAAGTTCTGTGGCCCTTCATGCCTGCTTTCATGGTGACCTCAATTTCGATGTCCTCTTCATGTCTGCGGGTCTTGGTTTGGTTCCGTCGGGGTCACCGGTATAGGCGAGTCCATGGGGGCTGTCGTTGGACGGACGTGGTGGCGCTCTCTGGAGCGAGAGCTCGCTCACGCCGGTCCCGCTCAGCTCGACTAAGCAGTTACAGTCGTTAGTAGGTGGTGAACTGAGTATGTTAGATCAGAACAGGCGCACTGAATACCATCGAGTGACTCGGCGGCAGTGCAGTGTCTCCTCAGTGGGTTGCCTCTTGACGACTTGACATTGACAGCTCCCTATGGATTGCCGGCGTCGGGCTGCGGCGGGCCGACCGGGCTGTGTGGCTGTGGACGGGGTATCGGAATGATCGGCGTGGGTGCACTCTTGAGGTGGCGCAGAGGTTGAGACAGCAAAAACAAAAGAAAAAGACAAAAAAAAAAAAAAAAAAACAAAAAAAAAAAAGACATGCGCGTGCTGACACACTGTCAGAGTATCTTAAGGTTAGGTAGTGACTGATATTTTCACTATATTGCTCTGCAGTCATCATGATACCCGTGGTGATCTGTATTTCATGAGAGATTGAGACTTACGTTTTGCGTTCGAGTTGTCGACCCTAATATCCAGCTGCCGTTATGTCCTCTGTCCAGTATTCAGGCATGTTCGTTTCTTCACTGCCTATGAATCTTTCATCAGTAAATTGGTGGAGGGTCTAGCAAAGATTTAATAATAATAAAAAAAAAAACGTTAGTGAATATTGTGTTAATCTTGTTAGTAATGTGTGTGTGTGTGTGTGTGTGTGTGTGTGTGTGTTGTGTGTGTGTGTGAGAGAGTGGAGAGAGAGAGACGAGAGAGAGAGAGAGAAAGGAGAGTGAGAGGAGGGAGAGAGAGGGAGAGAGAGGAGAGAGAGAGAGAGAGAGAGAGAGGAGAGTGTGAATGTGGAGAGGGATGTGAGGTGTGTGTGTGTGTGTGTGGTGTGTGTGTGTGGAGGGTGAGAGAGAGAGAGAGAGAGAGAGAGAGAGAGAGCGAGGAGAGACGGGAGGAGAGAGAGAGAGAGAGAGAGACGGGTGTGAGTGAGTGATGTGTGTGAGAGAGGTGAGTGAGGAGAGAGAGAGATGTGAGTGTGTGAGTGAGGTGAATGTGTTGAGTGTGTGTGTGTGTGTGTGTGTGTGTGTGTGTGTGAGTGTGTGTGCGTGTGTGTGTGGTGTGTGTGTGTGTGTGTGTGGGTGTGTGTGTTGATGCTAGACCTTTGTTGAGGAGTCTTTGGGTGGTATGTATTAACATGACCATGAAGGCGAAGAAGTAAGAAACTGCATGAAGAGTTCTTTAGGCGTGCCCGATTATCACAGAAACTGCATGAAGAGTTCTTTAGCGTGCCTGATTATCACAGAAACTGCATGAAGAGTTCTTTAGGGTGCCTGAAACTGATTATCACAGAACTGCATGAAGAGTTCTTTAGGGTGCCTGATTATCACATGTATCTGCTGGAACTCACAATGTTCAGTCCCTATCTCCCATCCCCCTTTCAGTTTCAATGGACTTTTTTTTTTTGTAAGTTTAGATATGTCTTCTTTCACTTTTAGCGGATGACGTTTTGGACTTCACAGACCTGATCGTTCTGGTCGCCCATGACCTACCCATTTTGCGAAGGCTTTTCCCGTGCTTATCCCTATTGCTTATCCCTGTTGCTTATCCTATTGTTTATCCCCTATCCCTATTGTTTATCCCTATTTAGATGACGCGGGTCTTGTCAGACCCGCCACTGATAAAGAACGGTTCAGTGCGACCCATTACAGTATATGGGTCCTTGGGGAACCGCCACTAATTATGCTAATATTTTATTGTGCCCGTACAAGAAATTTCTGTGACCAACGACTGTTAAGATGGTTGACACACTCCTAAGATTTCGTGAGCGTAATTCTATCCGTTCATAAGATATCATGTTTTTAGCGAATTATGTATGCTCCCTCTGCTCGTTTAAATTCATCATGCAAATGCCTCGAGTAGACTTTTCTTTCATTTAGTTTCACTGTCCCGCAAATTCATAGTGAAAGAAAAACGCTGAAGTGTTTATTTGGCTTTGTTTTTTTTTTCCACTGTCACACGATGATTGCTGAATGATACTAATCATGAAGAATTCGTGTAAAGCAGCCCGTAAAATATGAATTGTTATGACACTTGTAAAGCAAACTAAAGAAAGACAAGGTCCTTATTCTTTAATTCATGTAGTTGAGTGAGCTATTAATTGATGGGTTTAATGCCTCCAGTTTCGTACTTGTTATCCCAAAGCGAATGCATGACTGCACTGCTGTGACAAGCGGCTTGGCGACTGTGATGACATTCAGGTCCGTGGTGACAATGGGGGCTGTGGTGACCATCTTCTGGGAGTGATGGCAGGACTGGTCTGGTATCTTGGAGTGTGGAGAAGTGGTAGTTATCAGACGTGAATGCCAGCTGTGTGATCTGTTTGCACCTGTACTGCCAGTCTGGGGTCTGATGATCTAGAGACACGTGTTGTTCAATCCTTGCGGCATGTCTCCTGCTTTTGTTGTGGCCTTGATAAACACAGTCCACCTTTATTCAGTCAGTGTTGGGCTTGTTTCGTAGTGCTCTGTTTCTTGTGGATTTTAGGCTGTTGTTTTTACGTTGCTTGTTTCCAAGCATGTGTGCTCTTCATGATTGGAGTTTCAGGAACAAGACTGCATAAGTTAATGAGAAATTTGGTCTTTCATTTTTCTTCTCATTAAGAGTTGACTAGTGGAATAGTCATTCTGGAGTAGACATGTGCTGTGTATGAGCAGAGCTTTGAACTGAATCTTTATTTCTTGAGGAATTTGTTTACGGGCAGTATAGCTTTCAGTCATACTGAATCTTGTGTAAAGGCTTATCAAACCCCTTCTGTTTCTTTCCAAGAAGTCTTAAGCTAGCTCTGGGTATGAAGATTGAGAACAGGGAAAAACACTCTGCATGATGTCATGCATACACAACGGAAATAGTCTGCAGCCAGCCAATAGTGATGTATATTATGGATGACTATTAGCTGGCAATAGCAGATGGCATCTTCCAAGATCACAGAGTACACGTTACAAGAAAAATTATTACTGACTTCTGAAGTGACCGCTCAACAAGTTCTATTTCTAAGATCGTTCATATTCTTGAAATGGTGCTGCTAATCTTATGAACATAAGAGGCCCTTCAAGAGAGGCATGAATTATGATTTATGCTTTATGCAGCGGACGGCGAATTGATTGCTTTGAGGATTCGTGTTTGACCTTGTGCTACGCGTGGAGCCATATTCTGCTGCGACGTTTCTGAACTCAGAACTTGGGAGCTGCATAATCAGGCTCTAGTTACAATCAGGGATATCATGAGAGCTGTGAGATCAGGCTGTAGTTACATCAGGGACATCATGAGAGCTGTGTGATCAGGCTGTAGTTACAACTTCAGGGATATCATGACAGTTGTGAGATCAGGGCTGTAGTTACATCAGGGACATCATGAGAAGCTGTGTGATCAGGCTGTAGTTACAACTTCAGGGATATCATGACAGCTGTGAGATCAGGCTGTAGTTACATCAGGGATATCATGAATGCTGTGAGATCAGGCTGTAGTTACATCAGGGATATCATGAATGCTGTGAGATCAGATTGTAGTTACATCAGGGATATCATGATGCTGTGAGATCAGGCTGTAGTTTCAACATCAGGGATATCATGAATGAGCTGTGAGATCAGGCTGTAGTTACAACATCAGGGGATATCATGAGAGCTGTGAGATCAGGCTGGGGTTAAGATCAGGGATATCATGAGAGCTGTGAGATCAGGCTGTAGTTTCATCAGCGATATCATGATAGCTGTGAGATCAGGCTGTAGTTACAACATCAGGGATATCATGAGAGCTGTGTGAAATCAGGCTGTAGTTACAAACATCAGGGATATCATGATGCTGTGAGATTAGGCTGTAGTTACAACAACAGGGATATCATGAGAGCTGTGAGATCAGGCTGTAGTTACATCAGGGATATCATGAAAGCTGTGAGATCAGGCTGTAGTTATAACATCAGGGATATCATGAGAGCTGTGAGATCAGGCTGTAGTTACAACATCAGCGATAAAATGAACGCTGTGAGATTAGGCTGTAGTTACAACATCAGGGATATCGTGAGAGCTGTGAGATCAGACTGTAGTTACATCAGGGATATCATGAGAGCTGTGAGATCAGGCTGTAGTTACATCAGGGATATCATGAGAGCTGTGAGAGCTGTGAGATCAGGCTGTAGTTTAATCAGGGACATCATGAGAGCTGTGTGATCAGGCTGTAGTTACAACATCAGGGACATCATGAGAGCTGGTTTATCAGGCTTTAGTTACATCAGGGATATCATAAGAGCTGTGAGATCAGGCTGTAGTTACAACATCAGGGATATCATGAGAGCTGTGAGATCAGGCTGTAGTTTCATCAGGGATATCATGATAGCTGTGAAATCTGGCTGTAGTTACAACATCAGGGATATCATGAATACTGTGTGATCAGGCTGTAGTTACATCAGGAATATCATGAATGCTGTGTGCGATTAGGCTGTAGTTACAACATCAGGGATAACATGAGAGCTGTGAGA
>JADBJO010005829.1:10000-20374 GCA_016801955.1 Conus betulinus
ACTCACTCTAGATTTAAACTAAAAAGATCATGCCTACACACTAGAGTAGTTGCTTCTGCTTAGCAAAACGATCGGAGACCAAACTTAAGAGCCTCCTGTCAGAGTGCTGTATCTTGGAATGTACTAATAATAAGTAATAGTAAAGCATAAAACAGACATATCGACACGCACCAACACTTACTACCTGTCAGCCTTTACGAACATTTCACACAACAAGAAGACCTGTTCAATTCATTGTGCCTATCCTGTTGACTACTGAATGACAGCAATCCACGTCCAAAACAGTTTTTGCTTAGACGGTAATTGGTCCAAGGGAAGCAACTCCACGCAGATTTCAACACACACAAAGACGTTAGTTGCCTTCCTCTCAAACCATACTACTGCTGGACAATCTGGCAAAGAATCAAACTCCCCCTGGCTGAAGATGGCACGGTAGTTTGTCAACTATAAGACATAACTCAGTATCACGTGAGAATGCCTGATTAAGATAATGAGCACCAGCACTGTCTTTACCACGAATTACGTGAACAGTCAAAGAATATGGCTGCAATGCGAGAGCCAGTTCATCAACCAACTGTTGCCATGCTTCCCCTTCTCAAGAAGCGCCAGGGTCTGATGGTCAGAGAGCCTCACCAAAGGACTCCCATAGACATTGGCTCCAGCTTTTCCACAGCCCTCACCACAGCCACACACGCCTCGTCCACAGCACACAGGTCGCAGAATCCTATCATCGTCCAGCAACAAACACAATGCAATGTCTTTTGTCAAAAGCATCCACATGGGGAACAATCGGTACTCTTGGGTATGAACGGTGGACCTAAGGATCACTGCCTATT
Organism: Conus betulinus; assembly: GCA_016801955.1. Taxonomy (NCBI): domain Eukaryota; kingdom Metazoa; phylum Mollusca; class Gastropoda; order Neogastropoda; family Conidae; genus Conus; species Conus betulinus. Next base: position 10,837 of record JADBJO010005829.1, read on the forward strand.
GGGTCATTCAGGGTGTGGAAACCTTTTGCACAGCAGCCAGCATGGGATGGGCTGGTTTTTGTTGTTGCAGATCAAGTTTGACAGTGCAATGGCCAACATGAGAAATTGGGGGCACAAGTCTCAGGTAAAGGCTTGCCAGTCCCAAGAATTAGTGGACGTCCTTCTTCCTTGCAGGTCGGGGTGTTTGGCGATTCTTCTCCACCACCATGTCCTCAGTAGGCAGCGCACGTCCCAGGTCCAATCATCATCTGTAGGAACTCCCGTGCAAATAAACAGAAGTATTCTGAGGGACCTTCAGAAAAACTGGTCTCTAATCTGCTGAAGAGTCGACGCATTCTGCAGAACTCATGACATGGCACTCCACTGGAACTGTCACTGTGGTGTACACATGACATAACACTCCACTGGGTCTGTCACTGTGGTGTACACATGACATAACACTCCAATGAAACTGTCACTGTGGTGTGCAGATGATATAACACTCCACTTGAATTGTCACTGTGATGCACGCATGACCCAACACTCCACTGAACTATCACTGTGATGTACACATGACATAACACTCCACTGGGTCTGTCACTGTGATACACACATGACATAACACTACATTGGAAACTGTTACTGTTGTGTACACATGATATAACACTCTGCTGGAACTGTCACTGTGGTGTACACATGACATAACACTCCACTGGATCTGCCAATGCAATGTACTCATGTGATAAACACTCCACTGGACCTGTCACTGTTGTATACACATGACAGAACACTCTGCTGGGTCTGTCACTGTGGTGTGCACATGAACTGACATTCCACTGTGTGCACATGAACACTGACACTCCACTGGAACTGTCAAAGTGGATGGTGTACAAACGTGATATAACGCTCCACATGAAAATGAACTCACTGTAGTGTACACATCACATACATTCCACTGGTGTGGTGCACAAACGATACACCATTCCACCAGAACTCTTACCGTGGTGTCCACATGACAATACACCACATGAACTCTGACTGTGGTGTACACATAGCATAACACTCCACTGTAACTGTCCCTGTGGTGTACACATGACATAACACTCCACTTGAACTGTCCCTGTGGTTGCAGATGATATAACACTGCACTAGAATTGTGACTGTGGTGTAGGCATGACATAGCACTCGGCTGGAACTGTTCTGTGATGTACACATGACATAACTCTTTAGACTGTCAATGACTGTAGTGTACACGTGATACAGCACTCCACTTGAACGGTCACTGTGGTGTAGATATGATATCACACTCCATGAGGATTGTCTCTGTGGAGTACATATGAGATAACACTCCCTAGAAAATATCACTGTGGTGCTCACCTAACAGAACTCTCCACAGCAGCTATTTTTTTAATGAGCAATTCTTTATTTCATTTTTTGCAAATAGACATGCATTGCACAAACATATAGAGGTGAGGGGTGGGGGTGGGGGGGGGGAAGGGGAGGGGTGGGGGTGGGGAATATATAGGGATGAAAAGATAATAAAAGAAGAGATTATACCAACAAGTATTGCAAAAGGGATAATGTAAGAAATGCAAAACAACATGTATACGTGTAGAGATACCAAACTACAGGACACACACACACACACACACACACACACACACACACACACACACACACACACACATGCACATGCACACACACACACACACACACACACACACACACACACACACACACACACACACACACACACACACACACACACACACACACACACAGTGACATACATAACCAGCATAGTACCATTATCAAAAAAAAAAAAAAAAAAAAAAGGCGACACATTTCAAACTATAAGTGGCAAATACAGAATCCATTGTTTTCAAATTCTCTTTTTGTATTATTTATAGAGGCTAAGTATTGTTCTATGTTGTATCTGTTTTTTAAAAATAAAAGTAAAGGCTTTGTAAAGTTGGCTGTACATGCTGTAATTTACATTTATAAATATGGAATTTGCCAAAAGAATGATAAGATCTGTTACTTTATCTGTGTGCACACCTTGTTTTACTCCAAATAAAATTAATTCTTTTTCTAAATGAAAGTTGATACTGTGATGGCATTTTTCTTCTATCATTTCTTGCAGGCATCTCCAGAATCTCTGGACTATGTCACAGTCATACAGCATATGTGAGATGGTCTGCTCCTCCTGTTCACAGAAATTACAAACAGGAGAGTCCACTATTCTGTGCAAGAACAAATATCTTTGAGTTGGGAGGAGTCTATGCAACAGTCTTGTCTGGAACCATCTCAACTGTACATCTGATGATGTTTTATAATAGTGAGAAAAGATAGATTTCCAGCTGAGATTATCAAACAAACCATTCCATTTAGTAACTGCAGTAGGGACACTGTTATTCTTATTCAATACATACTGTACCCATTTGTTACCTTTATGGATACAGAACCAAGTCTTACACTCCAAGAGTTTGAATCTATTGGTTAAATTCACATTCAATTTTTGGCGGTGGTTTCGAATCGCATTTAGAATGCCCTCATACAAAATAAAATTGGTTCTGATACCTGGAAATTTGGTCAAAAACTCATGGTAAGTCATGAAATTACCATTGTCATTCAGTAACTGTTTGACAAAAAATATGTTGTAACTACACCACTCCTGCACATGAATAACTTTTCTGTCTCTTAATACATTTCCATTGTACTGAATACATTCAGCTAAAAATTCATGTACAGAATCAGGACAACATTTTAAATCAAGTTTCTTGTAATGTTTCATTACATCCTTCCAAAAGGGATTTTCAACATTTTGCATAATAACATTTGCATACTCGGCTCCAAAATTATTGATCTTGGCCAACTTTGGATACATATTAAAGACAAACTCTCTTAAATCAGACTCAAACGTCAGTCTTCTCAGCCAACTGATCTTCATAGTGGACAAAAAGTTCTAACATTTAACATTTTTAGACCACCTTCACTATACTGCTTGTCAATAACAGACCTTTTGATTTTACTTTGTTTGCCATTCCATAGAAAAGTGTACAGTTCTTTTTCTAAAGTACTAATAAAGTCTTCTGATGGATCAGGCAGATTAATTAATAAGTGGACAATTTTTGAGAACACTAGTGTCTTAATAACAGTAATCTTTCCAAGGGAGTAAGTTGTCGCTTCTTCCAAGAAAGCAAGGATCCTTTTCACTCTTGGAAGTTTATCCTCATAATTAATTTTTACAATACAATCGGTGTTAGTAGAAAGTTTAATTCCCAAAAATTTTAAAAGTGCCAGGATCCCATACAAAATTCTTGTCTCTCATATATCGGACACCACAGTTCTTCCTGCTTCCAATCCAGACAACTTGGGTTTTTATCAAAGTTCATTTTAAGTCCAGAAACAAGTGAAAACTTTGAAAGCATTGAAACTGCTTCATTAAATGATCTTTCACTTCCATCCAAGCATAAACTTGTGTCATCTGCAAACTGGGAAAGCAAGCTTTCCTTGTCCTTTATTTTTATTCCTTTGATAAGTACATTTCTATAAATCATAAGAGACAGGATTTCAGCACAAAATCATATAAGGAAGGGGATAATGGGTCTCCTTGTCTCTCACCCCTCTTTCTATGGGAAACCATGGGGAGTATTGACCGTTAACCAACACGCAAGTTGTTATATGCTTATAAAAGGCCTTGATCCAGTTAATTATACTTGGGCCAAACTTTAAAAAAAAAGCTAAACACTTCTCCAAGAATGACCAAGAAACGCTGTCAAAGGCCTTTTCAAAATCAACCAATAAAAACATTCCAGGAATATTTTCTTTTTCAGCGTACAAAAGTGTATCGTAAAGTAATCGAATATTTTCACCAATGAAGCGGCCCTTCAAAAAACCCTTCTGACTTACGTGAATTATTTGCGGAAGTACCCCCTTCAAACGGTTAGCAATACATGTTGAAGCAATTTTGTATGCAGTATTTAGAAGTGAAATGGGACGCCAGTTTTTAAGAAATCGTTTTGATTTATCTTCTTTCGGAATACATATGATGGTCCCTTGTCTCTGTGATATTGACAGCTGACCTTTAGAAAAACCTTCATTAATTGAGCGCACAAATAGGCTGCCAATGTCCGCAAAGAAGAACTTGAAAATTCCACGGTAAATCCATCAGGACCAGGGCTCTCTAAAGTTTTTCATATGTTTGAGTGCAGTTGCCGCCTCCTGGTATGGATGATGAGTCCTTCAACTGACTCACTGTCCTCATGTGTTAAAACTGGGGCATCAGGGAATTCAGCTGTGATGTCAATGTCAGAAACATCACGAAACTTGTATAGGTCTTCATAAAACTGTTTGACTTCTTCAAGTATACCTTTTTGATCAGATATAACATCATTGTTATTTTTCTCTAGAAATGGTATTGATTTGTCTAAGTAATTTCTATTTTCCAGGTTGCAGAAATATTTGCTTACTTTTCCCCCTTGATTTATCCAGTGAACCTTTGAACGTATTGCCATGCCTTGTATTCTAGAGTCTCTAATTTCTTGCAGTTGTGCTTTCAAATTTTCCAAAAGGGGGATGTCATCTTCCTGCAAGTCTTTTTTCAAGAGACCTAATTCTTTTTTCAAGGTTGCATTCTTCTTTAGAATCCTTTTTTTTCTTATGGGAGGCATAGGAAATGGTCTTACCTCTAATTTCAAACATTAGAGTTTCAAAGAAGAGTTGGTCACTTATCTGGAAACTAGATCTTCATTCCTGATATTGTCAATGTTATCTACATTGTAAACTAACGCAGCATATTGTTTTTTAACTTCACTAATAGTCTGCTTTATTTCAAGGACATACTTTTTATCTCTAAGTAAACTGCTGTTAAGTTTCCAAAAAGGTTTATCACGTTTAAATTGATCTTTTTTCAATGACAATATAACCACAGAATGGTCTGATCGGTATCCTGGGTCGATACAGACATTGTTTACTTCTGCCATCAATCCTTCGGTTATCAGAAATAATCAAGCCTTGCTTGTTTTATTGAATTAAACTTACGCCATGTGTACTCCCTTTTATCTGGATACATTTCTCTGAAAACGTCAAAAAGGTTGTGTTCTGTCATAATACTAGTAATCTTTTTTCGGGTTCTTGGACGATTCTCAGTGCTTGAATAGTTTCGCACATCTATTTTCATATTCAAAGCACAGTTCCAGTCCCCGGTTATAATCACATGTTCATTGTCAATCTGATCAATGTGTTCACAAACCTTGTCAAAAAACTCTGGTTTGTCACCACTACTGGGCCCATATACATTTATCAAGGTAAACTTTTTTTTTTTTTTCAAAAATTCAACATTCATCACAATATAACAACCATGCTGGTCTCTGATAACATCAAACAATTTATATTCAAAATTATTATGGAAAAATATGGCAACACCATTTTTATTTGTTTCAGAGCCACTGAGCCAAACATTGTAACCCCAGCTAGCTCGAATAAAATCCTCAGACTCAACTTTTAAGTGCGTCTCCTGTAAACAAAGGATATGAGCATCTCTCTTTCTCAAAAAATCAAAAACATCCTTTCTCTTATTTGAATTGTTCAACCCATTGCAGTTGAATGAGCAAATTTTAAAAGAATCTTTTGCTGTCATCTTGGTATGATACTAGGGAACTGTACAAATGTGAGAGAAAAGGGATTTAAGAAAAAAATCCTGAGATACATACTGTACAAAGAGAGGCCATAAAGGAAAGTTTAGAACAGCAGTGACTATCAGTGACTATCAGTGTCCATGTTTGTACAAAAAACTGCAGTGCAGCAAAAACAAACATGAAAAGAAAAGCAGGTTACAGACCATCTCTCCCTCCCCTCTCTCCAAACCAGATTCAGCACAAAATACAGAACATAATAATGCAGCAGCCTGGAAAGGACAGACAAGCTTCCATTTTCCATATACTGACGTCATACACGCCATTTATCCACTTCAACAGACACAGTGTCATCATTATTTTCTCGAGGGCCATGCCTCTCAAAAACATATCCAAAGCCACCATAGTATAATGAAGGAGTAAAAATGAACTTGACCCAGTTTCTGTCAAACCCGCTGGCACATCACTCGAGCACATGAAACTCACAACACACACACATAACGTAAGGACGACTACACTACACGACAACAACAAAAAAACACTCACGTAGTCTTGTCATAATTGGGTCCACCGCCAATACTCCACATTGAGCACCACAAAAATAATCCATGGCAAGGAAACACAAAGCTTTTCACCCCACATTCACTACACGTCGTTCACGACGGCGGCCATTACTGACCGAGTCATGTGACCAAAACAAACAGAACATGTGCTCCCGCCATTGAAATGAAAACAAATGATAAACAAAATTTAAAACAAATTCGAATGGTAATCTCAGAGGGAATATACATTTTGACAGATACTCCTATTGAACATTAGTTCTGTCGAATATCTATTTAACCAATGGATCAATCGATCGGGAAATGGATCAATCGATCGGGAAACAATGTCAATGAAAGCTAGTAACACTCAATGACTCATGATACGGTCTAATTAAACATGTTACAGAAGGCAAGAAAAGTAGAACATCAAAGCAAGAATCATGCAAGGAAAATGTCTTTTTCATAGAGACACCAACCCAAACCAGTAGTTAAAGAAAAGGGACATGCAGGTTCAAGGTAGTTACTTTACATGAGTAGCAGACGACGCTGTACATAGGCCTACTTCAAAGCAGTCCTACTTACGTTGCGACCACATGACGCGTTGGTCTGAATGCCTGAAATCGGAAAGAGATTTCACAGTAACGATCTTCCCACTCACAGTTTTCATGATCACATTGCCGTTTTTGGTCCATGCCTGTTGGCAAACGGTTGTGTCACTCTTAACATTACACAGCAAAGAGTATGCACGGGGGGTCAGATCCTCAACTATAATTGTTCCTGTGCCTTGCAGACACTTTCGGGAAAACAGCACAGAGTCTCGAACACGCCGCGAAACAAAACGCACAATAATCCCTCTCGCGGGGTTCTTCGACTGGGTTGAGGATTCCAAAGATCTGCGTTGTCCCTGGTTGGCACCCACACGGTGAACAGCCTGTATGTCCTCTCTTTTCACTTTCAATTTCAGTTAGCTGGGTCTTCATCAGCTCATCCCTCTTCTTCGCCTCAGTCACCTCTCTCTTCAGCTTGTCGTTCTCCGTCTGCACTGCCAACAGAGCGGCCCTCAACTCATCCACCATACTGGTGAACTTGGAGATTTCTGCTCCGCTGGCGCACAGTTTCAGCATCAGGTCTTTATTACTGATGCCCCGATCGCGAGGGTGAAAGGGGTTGGAGTTTCCATCAGGGGAAAAAACTGGGTTGGGACTCTCCGAGTCCGACAAATGGTAGTCGTCCCCCTTGTCGGCCATCATGTCTCTCCTTCTATCGTCGGCTTGTACGCGAACTTCAGCAACGTTTCCTTGACTGATGTTGGCTTTTTTCCCCGATACCTTCTGCTTCTTCGGGGTACTCTTACTATCAGTCACTTCATTGGTTTTCGATGCAGAAGTATCCGACGAGTTTGAACCTGATTGTGATCCCGCCGACCGTTGTTTCCGTTTCCGATCACCGTCATGTCGATCCATGGCTACACTGACTGACGAGGTCAAACATCATTATTTTCCTCTAATGTGCACACACATTTCTTCACATATTAAGTCCAAGTGGGCTCACGTGGTAAGGCAGTAGCTGCACTGCTAAACTAGCTGCATTTTACTTGATGATCGGCAAATGATTAGTTAAAATAAGCTAATTACTCGCGCAGCGTTTGAAAACACACCTGCCTTCGCTGGTTAGCAGTGCTCACCTCCTCCACAGCAACTATTGCTGTAGAGTCCATGGCAGCAGAGTTACACTGGAATGTTATGACATGGGTACTTCATCTTGACAGTACCAGTGAAGTCTTATTTCATGTGTACACCACAATGACAGTTCCAGTAAGTCTTGATAGTACCAGTGGAGTCTTATCTTATGTGTACACCACAATGACAGTTCCAGTGAGTCGTGACAGCACCAGTGGAGTCTTATCTTATGTGTACACCACAATGGCAGTTCCAGTGAGTCGTGACAGTACCAGTGGAGTCCTATCTCATGTGTACACCACAATGACAGTTCCAGTGAGTCGTGACAGTACCAGTGGAGTCCTATCTCATGTGTACACCACAATGGCAGTTCCAGTGAGGTGTTAATGTTCTGTTACGTGTTAATAACAAGGACAGTTGATGTGGGGTGTTTTTGTGTCATGTGTACATTACAGTGATAGTTCCAGTGGAGTGTTATGTAATGTATACACCACAGGGGCGGTTACAGTGGAGTGTAATGTCATGTGTACATCACATTTACAGTTCCCATGCAGTGGTATGCTATGTGTACACCCCAGTGACAATTCTAGTGGAGTGTTATGTAATGTGTACACCCCAGTGACAATTCCAGTGGAGTGTTATGTAATGTGTACACCACAGAGAAAATTACAGCGGAGTGTTATGTCATGTGTACACCACAGAGAAAATACAGCGGAGTGTTATGTCATGTGTACATAACAACGATAGTTCCAGTGAATGTTATGTCATGTGTACACCACAGTGACAGTTCCAGTGAATGTTACGTCACGTGTACATCGTAGTGAGAGTTCCAGTGAGTGCTATGCTATGTGTACACTACAGTGAGAGAGTGCCAGTGAGTGTTATGTCATGTGTGTAAATCACAGTGACAGTTTCCAGTGGAGTGTTATGGCATGAATAAAACACCACTGTAAGAGTTCTAGTGGAGTGTTATGGCATGAATAGTACACCACAGTAAGAGTTCTAGTGGAGTGTTTATGGCATGAATAGTACACCACTGTAAGAGTTCTACGTATCGAATGTTGTTAGAATTGGACGACAGAGGTAAGAATAACTGGGTGACTAATGTGAGAATGAAACTGTGTGAATATGGTTTCGGATTTGTGTGGATGAACCAAGGTGTTGGTGATATGAGTGCTTTTATCCAGGTATTCCGAGAAAGGCTCGTTGATTGCAGTTGACAAATTGGAATTGTCATGTACAGAACAGTGACAGATTTGAATTATATAGAACGTTTAATAATCTACGATGTTTACCTGTATATATATCAATGAAAATGGACAAACATTTAAAACGCATCATGGCTAAGTTTAGATTTGGTGTTTCCGATCTCTTTACTCATTATTTTCGTTATAGACAGTCATCTAGTGGAAATTTGATCTGTCCTTTGTGTCGAAATGCAAAAAAGGATGAAGTTCATTTTGTATTGGCTTGTCCAGTACTAGATGAACTTAGACAGGAATTCATCTCAAGAAAGTACGGTACTTCAATAATCCATGCCTTTTCAAATTAACCTTGTTAATGTCGTCATCAAATGAAAACATGGTTAAAAAGTTAGCGATTTATTTATATAAAGCATTCAAAAAGCGAACCATGTATGTAACATAAAGAATACCGAGATCAATTTTCGACATGATTTATGATGTACATCCCCATTCTAAGG